>VDFB02345658.1:0-49021 GCA_007258455.2 Sequoia sempervirens | reverse complement strand
TTTGCATGAAATGTTCTCAATCAATCATCCACAAATATATATACAAAGTAAAATACCATGACCCTTTTTTTGTATACTCATTTTACTTGAGTTTTAACAAAATTTACCAATAACATCTCGAACAGAATAGCTCAAATCTGATTCTACTTACTCATTTGACTCAACTGTGCATGGGAAACTACGTGTATTTGATAATAAATTTATGAATGAAGTTGAAAAAAATGAGAAATAAATCAAGACCATTCCAATTTAACTATAAAATAATCCCTATTTCATTAAAATATCCAATGTCAAATCGAGTACACTAGTAAACAAGTAGATACATCATTCTTTTAGCTGGGAAATGGAGCCTTATCTAGTCAAAATGTTTAATGTCAAATTGGTTAAAAGGGTAACAATGGATACACCATTTGAGTTTAAATGTGCACAAGTCTATACAAAAATTACAATGACAGCTGATCTTCAACAAATCGACCTTCTCAACTACAAAATTATCCTCATAAAAATCCTGTAAATTATTGTTTTGGTTGTCTTCTTGCCAACCTAGGTCGGGATATCCAACCCAATCACTTCTCCTTTTTCTCAGTTCGATCACTCTGACACAATGCATCACCTAAAATGTGAGCTAAAAAATGTGAAAAATAAAATTTGATGCCCTTGTATAACCGCCTCACTGCAATGACCAAGCCAAAATCCCCAAACATGGTGTGGTATTATGGTAACTCGCATTCTTCTCCCACATTCACACGAAGAACCAAGCAATAAGACCTAATTACAGTGCAGTGTTGTGGTGATCATTATTATTGTCCCTTTGATCATCACAAGACTATACTCTAATGCTTGTTTGGCTATTCCTATGCATGTCTTTTATTGATTAGCTTCAAAATATTGTAATATGATATCATTTGCAGACTCTCTATTTGAAAGAAAGGTCACGGCCCTCTTAACCTTCATGCATAGCAATCAATCTATCTCTTAATGCGCTAACTACAAAATTTTCCATTGTGGTGCTAAGGTCACTGTCTTCATTATCTTGCACCTCTCTTTGTAATCTCAAATACACTATGATGGAAATGCTAACTTCTGGTGATAGTAGCATAGGTAGGCTCATCCAAAGTGATGTAGACATCCCCTCCTCTATCATCATTAGGTTCAAATTCTAGATATCCATTTGCAAAGTTGCCATATTGATTAGATGAATTGCTTTCCTCTGTGACATCTTCAATAACTTCTTTTGTGGTGGTCAACTGCATAAACCTATTCATTTCAGGACATTCAACACCATCATCATCAGATGTGAGGTGAAAAACACACATACTCTTTTTTATTTTTTCCAGGTGGGGTTTCAATCACCAGCGTCTGTTGAGTTGGAAGCAAGGAAAGTGTTTTATTTCCTGGTTGAAAATGTTCCTTTCTTAAAATATCTTGATAAGGCTGATTACTTTTTAGTAGTTTCCTTTTGAGAGCGATGATATCATTAGCCAATCTTTGAATCATAGGATTTGAAGAAGTGGTTGGAATCACCTTGTTTGTATGTAGTTCTCTTTTCCACTTTCCAAATGAGATGAAATCATCTTCTAACTCAATGGCAAGTGCTTGTGTGGCCTCAAGATTATTCATTGGTTATCTTTTTAGGAGGTGGTCAATATCTAGGTGTTGAGCATTAATGAAGAAACATTTATGCATTTCTTCATATGGTCTTTTGGTGGCATTAATTCAAGATGCCAATCTATTGAATTTAGCAATGAAATCCTTCATAGATTCATTCACCTCTTTCTTCATCTGAGTGACTTGCAATATTAAAATAAGATCGTCATTTGAATTTTTAATCTAGCTTCATATTTACTATGCATCATTTCCTAATTAGTAATACACCCATGAGGTAGTTGATAAAACCATTGCACTGCCACATCAACCAAAGATTCTATAAAGAGCCTGGTCTAGACGAAAAAATAGTTAGCTCTTAGAATTCAACAACCAATGTATAAGTAGTTCAAATCTATCCTGGATTATCAGAGATTCACCAGAGGGGAAAGAAGTAGGGGTATTTCTGACCCTATTTTTGAAGCCCTGTAAAGAATTATTTTTTTCTTATATTACTCCCTCTAAACGAAGGGTTGGGGCTAGAAGTAGACCCACCTCTCCAACTAGAACACCTTCAATTCATTCTACTCCCCAAGATTTAGTATTACATAGGAAAGTCCTTTCAGTGGTAATTAATCTTCCTCTTAATATGGCTCACCAACTGCCACTGTTGCCTATTCCATGGGGTGCTACTATTGGCCCTTTACAATTGAGGAATAATTTGCATGATTTTCCCAAGGGTTCCCATAATTCTTTTTCCAAATTTGAAGGTGATGGAAATATTTCTCTCGAGGAACACATTGATGCTTTTTACGCCACTTATGGTGTGCTTGTAGTACAAGAAGAAGATGTGGCGGTTAGTTTCTTCACGAAATATTTGGTTGATGTGGCAACACAATGGTTTTATCAACCACCTCATAGGTTTTTTACTAATTGGGCAATGATGCACAATAAATTTTAAGCTAGATTCAAAAGTGCAAATGATGATCTTACTTTAATAGTGCAAGTCACTCAAATGAAGAAAGAGGTGAATGAATCTATGAGGGATTTCATTGCTAAATTTGATAGGTTGGTGTCCCAAATTAATGCCACCAAAAGACTATCTGAAGAAATGCAAAAAAAAATCTTCATTAATAATGCGCAACACCCAAATATTGACCTTCTCCTGAAAAGACAACCAGTGAATAATCTTGAGGCCACACAAGCACTTGCCATTGAGTTAGAAGATGATTTCATTTCAGTTGGAAAGTGGAAAAGAGAACTACATACAAATAAGGCACTTCCAACCACTTCTTTAGATCCTATGATTCAAAGATTGGCTAATGATATCATTGT
Organism: Sequoia sempervirens; assembly: GCA_007258455.2. Classification (NCBI taxonomy): domain Eukaryota; kingdom Viridiplantae; phylum Streptophyta; class Pinopsida; order Cupressales; family Cupressaceae; genus Sequoia; species Sequoia sempervirens. Next base: position 46,102 of record VDFB02345658.1, on the reverse strand, counting down.
TCTCAAAAGGAAACTACCAAAAAGCGATCAACCTTATCAAGATATTTTGAGAAAGACAAATTTTCAACTAGGAAATAAAACACTTTCCTTGCTTCCAACTCAACAGAGGCTTTCAATTGAAGCCCCACCTAGAGACAATAAAAAGAGTATGTGTGTTTTTCACCTCACATCTGATCATGATGGTGTTGAATGTCCTACAATGAATAGGTTTATGCAGTTGACCACCATGAAAAAGTTATCGAAGATATCACGAAAGAAATCAATTCATCTAATAAATATGGCAACTTTGTAAATGGATATCTAGAATTTGAACCTGATGATGATAGAGGAGGGGATGTCTACATCACTCTGGACGAGCCTACCTATGCTACTATCACCAGAAGTCAGCAACATACCAATCAAAAAGGTACCCAATTCTTAAACACCGTGTTTTCCCATGCATTCAATAGTTTGATGCCATACTGTAATCATTGTCCCATGACAATAGTGACCCCTTGAAGGAACTTTCAACAACATTTCCATGAATGGTACAGCCTTACCCATGATTGTTATCAACTATGCAAACCCTATATGCATAATTCTATCCTCACCGTAACTATTTTTCATGGTGAGTTATTATCCTAAGATGTTATCATTGTCACCCAACCTCTGCCATGATCCTCAACTTTACTCATTGTGAAAGGATTGTGCTTACATCATGTACCCGATATCTATAGATTGTTATTTTTCATGCTTATCAACAACCTCTATGACTATCTTGATACAAGGTTTTGAAGAAGGATCTAAAACTTTCCTCAACATCAATAATACAATGTTTGTCATTTCACATTGAATGGTCCACTTGGAAGCAAGTCACTATCCTCTCAAGTTGATGCCTATTAAACCATGAACATGGTTTCAAAACCATAGAAAATGAATACAAATCTTGATTGACCTACTTAGGTCCTTGAAAGCTATCACTAAAAGCTTTGACAACCATAATGAGAAGACTATCATTTAAAAGCAACAAGCACATGATGGAATAAGATTACCAGTACTTGATATGCCTTGTTTAGACAATAAAACCACCATTACTCTCCCTACTACATTTTTAAAACACTATGATCTCAAGGCTTGGTTACTTATAAACACTAAAATATTACATTAGAAAGGGTTTAAAATCTCAAAAAAAATTTAATGCTTATTGTTGAATTATCATTCAGCACAGTGATTTAAAAGGCGGCCTCTAATAAGAATATGCAATCTCAAACACTGTAATGTCCCTTCGTTTTGGCCTTACTTGTTTTCCAGGTATGTGGTTATCCGTTATGTCTTGTATTTCGTTGGTTATGATATCATTAAAATTGTGGAGAACTTAATAGTTTAATGGCCTTGTTAGATTAGTTAATTAGATTAAATTTTTTAATTACAAGGCAATTTAAATAAAGTAGGAATTTAAATTTATAATTAAATAAATTAATGTTATGAAATATAAGTAGTAATATATATTTAATTCATTAATTTTAATGTATTCAATGATGAATGAAATAGAAATAAATATGATTATGGTAAGAGATAAATTGTTGGATGGATTAGTCATAAAAATTATACCCAAGAGGATATGGGAAACATGCAAGAAAAGGGAGGCATGCAGCACATGTGGAGAAGTGGGGAAAGGATGTCGGGAGGTAGTGGAGCCTAGCGTTACACCTGCCAACTGCATTTGCTGGAAAGTTTCAAACAAAAAAATCCTGCTATGCATGCGAATGTCAGAGGGGGTTCTGGGTAGAAAACGAGAGGGAGGAAATGGGACTGGGGATGGTTAATCTGGTTACGGGACAACGAAGCTCTGGGTAAAATGAAAGTTGAGGATTATGAATTGTGTATACTCCTCTCTGCAGCACGGATGAATATCAGTCTAGACAACTTCGATAAGTATCTACAACCATACATTCCTATTTGTGTTTCAAATACTAAATGCTTCAGTCACTTCAAAATGGGGTTCGTAGTGATCCATTTATTAAATGTGCAAGAAATCTGATTTAGTTCTGTGTTGGTATCTCTGTTTCCTCCGATAGCATTTTCTGGTATTCTGTTATGCAATCACCGTTGTGACTGTGTGTGTGCAAGCATCGTCTTTAAGCTGGGGATTGGTATCTTTCCTTGTGGCGTGATAGCTATCTATTGCTTAATTTGTTATTCTTAAACCGTTGAGTTATCTTTATTCTTCTTGTTCTGCCGACTTAGGTGTTGGGTTAGTTCCATTGCTGGCGATTAACAAAGATATTCTTTAGAATCTACCACATTTCCTCTCAGCTTAGTGTAAATTATTTCTGATAATGTTGGAAGGAATAACCAGTATATGGTGTACGAGGCATTCTATCCGTGGTCAATACTTCCTTGTCGCTCCATTTTTGCTTTGCAGATTAAATCGCTTCCCATTTCTGAGCCTTTTCAACAAATTAGATCTGTGCGCCTTTGAATCCTTTTTAAAATTTAAGAGATGACTCTTAAGATCTCCCAGCCTAAAGTATGACTGACGCCATGTAATAGCGGCTAGCGGTGTCATAATCACGTGCGCTATGATTAAAATATGAATGAGATTTGGTGAGAGGGTGGTCGGTTGGAACTCAGTCAACCGTTCCACAAGAAAGGGCTGCCCACGCCCTGTTCCAAAACTCCCATTTTCGCACCACTAGGAAGCTGTAAAAGTCGTGCTTCCATTCCAATCCTTGAGGTGATTCCTCTATGCTGTCTTTGGCCTTAGTCTGCATGCCTCCTTTAGACAGCGCCATCGCAACATGACTTCTAGCACTTTAGGTGATTTAAAAGTTGATGTTGGATATTTTGCGTTGATAATGTTCTTTCTTTGATTTCACTTTGATTCATATCGATTGAAATCCCTTACTGATAATATTAAAATGGTTGACGTGGTATTCATAACATTAGAAACATTCAATAGTTATAACACTAGCATATATATATTATTTTAATAATAATATATATAAAATACGCCGAGAGATATCCTTCTCGAGGCGCCTATAAAAATTTGATTAATAGGCTCGAGAAGGATATCTCTCATATTTTATATATACATTATTAAAATAATATATATATAAGTAGATGCAATGCTAACATAGATATCTTAAATAAAAGTAAATTAATTTATATTTATATTTATTATTATTATATATTTTATTTTAAAATTATTATAATAATTATAATATTTGAATTTTTTATTTATATTTATTATATATTTTATTAGAAAATTATTTTATTATGAAATTATTATAATAATTAAAATATTCTAATTATTTATTTTTATTTATTATATATTTCATTATAAAATTACTTTATTATAAAATTATTATAATAATTAAAATATTCTAATATGGTCAAGGTTAGGATTAGGTTCAGGGTTGGGGTTAGTATTAGGATACGGGAAAAGATCAGGGTTAGGGTTTAGGGTTTAGGGCAAGGGTTAGGGTTAGGGTGAGGGTTAGGGTTAGGGTTAGGGTTAGGGTTAGGGTTAGGATTATGATTAAGGTTAGGATTAGGTTTAGGGTTGGGGTTAGTATTAAGGTATGTGAAAAGATTAGGGTTAGGGTTAGGGTTTAGGGCGATGGTTAGGGTGAGGGTTAGGGTTAGGGTTAGGGTTAGGATTACGATTAGGGTTAGGATTAGGTTTATAATAATTAAAATATTCTAATATGATTAGGGTTAGGTTAGGTTCAGGGTTGGGGTTAGTATTAGGGTACGGGAAAAGATCAGGGTTAGGGTCAAGGTTTAGGGTGAGGGTTAGGGTTATGGTTAGGGTTAGGGTTAGGGTTAGGGTTAGGATTACGATTAGGGTTAGGATTAGGTTTAAGCTTATTAATTTTTGTTTAGGATTAGGTTTAGGGTTAGGGTTACGTTTAGGATTAGGATTAGGGTTAGGGTTAGGGTTTAATTAGGTTAGGTTTAAGCATAGGGTTAGGGTTAGGATTAGGGTTAGGATTGGGATTAGGGTTAGGGTGAGAGTTAGAGTTAGGGTTAGGGTTTAATTAGGTTAGGGTTAGGGTTAGGATTGGGATTAGGGTTAGAGTTAAGGTCAGGGTTAGGATTTAATTAAGGTAGAGTTAGGGTTAGAGTTAGAACTTTAGGGTTAGGGTTAAATAATAATATTATTATATAATAATATTTTAGTATATTTTAGTATACTTTTAGAATTAGGGTTAGGTTAAGATTGATTTGCAAACATTTATTAAATATTTTGAAAAAAAATTTAAATATAAATCTTAAATTTGAATTTATATAAAGTGCGTGGATATTTATAAGGCATTCAATTTTTTCAATTCTATAGATCAAATAAAATTTCATATATATATATATATAATTGCAATTAGGGTTTTATTAGGGCTAGGATTACGATCAGGGTTAGGATTAGGTTTAGGGATAGGGTTATGGTTAGGATTAGGGTTAGGGTTAACGTTAGATTTAGGATTAGGGTTAGGGTTAGGGTTTAATTAGGTTAGGTTTAAGATTAGGGTTAAGGTTAGATTTAGGATTAGGGTTAAGGTTAAGGTTAGATTTAGGATTAGGGTTAGGGTTAGGGTTAGGGTTTAATTAGGTTAGGATTAGGATGAGGGTTAGGGTTTAATTAGGGTTAGGGTTTGGGTTAGGGTTAGGATTAGGATTAGGGTTAGGAGTAGGGTTAGGTTTATTAATTTTGTTTAGGGTTAGGGTTAGGATTAGGTTTATTAATTTTGTTTATCATCACGAAAAGGATTAGGGTTAGGGTTTAATTAGGTTAGGATTCAAGGATTAGGGTGAGGCTTAGGCTTAGGATTAGGGTTAGGATTGGGATTAGGGTTATGGTTATGGTTAGGTCCTAATCCTAATCTTAATCTTAATCCTAACCCTAACCCTAATCCTAATCCTTATCCTCACTATAACCATAACCATAACCATAACCATAACCATAACCATAACCCTATTTGTGATGATAACCCCAACCCTAATCCCAATTTTAACTCTAACCCTAACCAAATTACTATATTTATCATTTATAAACATATCTCTAACCATAATCATAACCCTAACCCTAACCATAATCCTAACCCTAACCCTAACCCTAATTCTTATTTGTGATGATAAACCTATTCAAGATTATAACCCTAACCCTAGCCCTAATCCTAACCCTAACCCTAATCCTTTTGTGATGATAAATATAACCCTAATTCTAACCCTAATCCTAACCCTAACACTAACCCTAACCCTAATCCTATTCATGATGATAAACCTTTCTATGATGATAACCCTAACTCTAACCATAACCATAACCCTAACCCTAATCCTAACCCTAACCCTAATCATATTCATGATGATAAACCTAACATAATCTTAACCCTAACAATAACCCTAACCTTAATCTTATTCATGATGATAACCCTAACCATAACCATAACCCTAATGCTAACCCTAACCATAATGCCTATTCCTGATGATAACCCTAACCCTAACCCTAATCCCTATTCATGATGATAAACCTATTGTGATGATAACCCCAACCTTAATCCAAATTTTAACTCTAACCTATCCCTAACCTTAACCCTAACCTTAACCTTAACCCCAACCCTAACCCTAACCCTAATCCCTATTCGTGATGATAACCTAAACCCACTGCTAACCCTAACCATAACCATAACCCTAACACTATTCCTAACCCTAACCCTCCTAACCCTAACCATAACCCTAACCCTAATCCTTTTTGTGATGATAAACCTAACCCTAATTCTAACCCTAATCTTAACCCTAATGCTAACCCTAACCCTAACCCTAATCCTAGTCGTGATGATAAGCCTTTTTGCGATGATAACCCTAACTCTAACCATGAGCATAACCCTGACCCTAACCCTAATCATATTCATGATGATAAACCTAATGTAATCCTAACCCTAATCCTATTCATGATGATAACCCTAACCATAACCATAACCATAACCATAACCCTAATGTTAACCCTAACCATAATCCCTTACTGATAATATTAAAATGGTTGACGTGGTATTCATAACATTAGAAACATTCAATAGTTATAACAATATAATACAGAAAATATGGAAAGTAAAAATAAACATAAAATGTGGATAAGGAATAAAGTGGAGCTTGTCACGTGAACAGGATCACATTACTTTAAAACAAGAATATATATTAAAAGATAAAAGATTCCTCAAGTTTTTAAAGAATAATTTTGGTATGATATAATAAATTGATTTATGATTTCCATGTAACTAGTTGTAGTTAATTTTTAATTCCTTTTAATATATAAACATATTTATATAAGAATAAAGTGAATAAAATAGTTTTTTTAAAAGTATATCAAAATAAGGGGAAATAAATAAATAAAAATAATAGCATCAATAACTATTTGATTGTATAAATCAATGTTAGTATCATTTTGGTTAGATTTAATCATTAATGTCTAAATTTAATTCTTGTAGATTAATCTCAAATTAATAATAATATCAATATTTTTTTTAATCTTGTATGGATATTAATGTAATACCTCTAGGAAACATTAATAATAGATGAGTAGGAGGTATTTTTGTTATATATATCAATATCTCAAGATTAATAATAATCAATCAAGATTGGATAATAATGTATTCCACAACGATAATAACATCAATATCAATAAAGACGTGTAACGATTAAATACTAATGTTAGTAATAACACAATGGTGAGGTGTAAATAAGTGTTGTGAATATTGGACAAGTGCTCTTGAAATTAGATTTAATTACAAGTTTATTTAAAATTAAATTTATTTACAAATTCCTTTAATACTAGATTTGTGATTTGCATATAAATCGTATATGTTAGATTTTAATTAAATTTATTTAGTTTAAAGTAAACAAAGATAAATGTTACATTTTAATGAAATTTAATTTTTTTGAAGTAACAAATGTATATGTTTTTGATAAAGGAAAAAACGGGTTTTATAGGGACCCGAAACCACCAAGTTTACAACAAAAGAAAGAGAAGGACAAAAAAGTCCAATGGAATAGACAAACTGCAATAAAAGAAAAAACGAGATAAAGCATAGCTAGCCAAAAAAGGCCAGGAATGTTTTCAATATAAATGTTCTTGTACTGTTAGTGAAGGTAAGTTGGTTGTGATTAAATATGCTTGAGGTAATTAAGTAATATGTATATATAATCTTATTTTATTTTTATTTTATTCTAATTATGTAATTTTGTAAATCAAATATGAGTGATTGAATAAAGCAATTAGTGATGCTCAATTAACAAGATAATAATATGGATATAGTGAGTGATGTGCATTTGTGTTGAATATGATATTTGATCTATTATTATTATATGTTGATTTCATGAATATGTTGGTTACTTGAGTGCTTGTTATAAATTAGTCGAGTAAGTTAGTGATTATGTGAGTGTTCCTTGATATCTAGTACCATGAATATGTTAGTGGGAGTTAAGTATGTTTTGATGGTTCCAAATTGATGGTTTTTCCTCTTGAGTTTATTTTTTCTAGAGGGGATTTTATATGTTGAAGCTTTGTGTTGGAACCATGTTGCCACGTTTCACCCTCGTTTGTGGGTTTTTGGTTAGTCGGTCTTCTTGGGATTCCAGAGGAGGGGAAAGAATATGTTGCTTCATAATTGGTTTTTGTTTTGGTTTTGTGAATGGTTGCTCTTATGCTTGTTTTGATTTTGGTGGGTTTAGCCTTGCACTTGGAAGTAACTTATTTATGGAATTCTCGCTTGAGATGGTGCATTCGTCACTTGATGTACTTACTTTTGGCCTTCATATTTTTGTTCAAGCTAGCTTACCCCGTTTGTGTTTGTGGGTTTTCTTGCTAGTACGGAGGATGGCTTCCCACAGGGGCCAGAACCCTAAGTGGTATCTTGGGTAACTCATGCAGAAGTTGAGTAATCAAGTGATAACCTAATTATATAATTAGGGGGATGGGTAGTATACACACACTAATAAAATATAATGGATGCCTCTCTCATGGCCCAACGCTCGTTTAGGCTTGGGATGAGATGAGAAGGCCTGGAATAAAAAAAAAAACCTTATCTTCACAAAAGGTGAGTTGATTCCACATGTGTAAGAATGGGGGTCGGGGATCAGTTGAGGTTACCAGGCTAACCCAGGACGGGGGTCAGTAACCTATGAAGATCTGCATTAGGTAACCCATGTCAAGCCATGTGATGACACTTCACCCTCTAGCAACCTTGCATGTTGTGGTTTCCCCTTTGTTGCCTTTGTTCCTCTGGAAGCAGATGTTGTCTTGTGTTGTTATTTCTCTTGTCATGGAGTCTAGTTTGTCATTGTTCACCTGACCGTTTTGGTTTAGGGTCTTTCCTGTCAACTCCTAACATGGGGGGTGGGCCTTTGGGTCCACATTGTCGGGTGGAACGTTCCATGCACCCCATTGGGTTCCCAGGTTGTGTTCGTGATGTGGAAGTGGATGCAAAGTTTCTAGAGCTTCACTTGGTTGAAGACTGTTCCACACTTTGTACCTTATTCTTCATTAATATATTATCCTTGTACTTGATGTACTCTTCTCATTGATATAAGGGAAGCATTATGTAATGAACTATTGTATCCATGATGTTTTGTATCTATGGAAATATGCTCCAAAATTGTAATATTGAACTATGAATTAAATTGTAACAAAATTATGTATCCTTTCCTTTATTTTGAACATGGATGGTTATATGTACCATTATGTTATCTTGTGATTGTATGCATCTTTTGTTATCTTCTTGGCATTATCTTTATCAATGTTATTGGTAGGGATCATTTTTGTGTAATGCAACCATGTAACCCCATGGGATTAGTTAGGTTTCTTTATGTAATGTATGTTATGACTATCTTATAAAATGTACATATACATATTCATCTTGTGTAATGTTTCTCTTTCAAAAAAAAATTGTTCAGTAATTTGTTAGTTGTAGTTGTCCTGTGGGGTTTGTGTGGTAGGGCGTTACAAACACAGTGATTTTAATGCAATTTTGAATGAAGACAAAAGTGGGGTTTGAGAAAAAATACCTGATCGCAACTCATCTTCATGGAGTTTACAATGAGGGAGATGGTCTCTTCACTTGGACCAACCACCACCTAGGATTTACTATTTAGCAATAAAGTTGAAAGATTATCTTTCTATGCAGTGGATATTGGGCCTCCCTTCCACTATCATGTGAATGCAACATCCTCTCGATCTTAGGCTTTGACCATTCTTTGATTCAATTTCTCTTTCAAGAGGAACATAAACCTAAAAAGTGCCCCTTCAAGTTCAAAATATATGGATTAGAGACCCTCAATTTGTTTCCAATGTTCAAAAATACTGGGTAGAAGGTCATCCCTAACATGGAAAAAATACACAACTATGTACAATTTACAATATTCTCTAAGGGGGCCTACATAAATGAAATAACTGAAATAAATCTTTCCCTATCTTTTTTTGTCAATGAAACACTGACACAATGAATACTTCTTTACTAGCTAAAATAAGAGACCAATAAATTTGCATTCACAAAAATAAGGTAAGTGAACAACCTCTGACACAAAAAACAATGCAATATTTCATAGATCGAATAGCTTAGATGCATGCACAACTACAACTAAAATGAATCATAGTGTTAATATAAAGCCTAATGTTTTTCTTCACTTTCATTTCAACCAATGCAATATAAACACACTAAATGCACATAAAATCTAGATCCAACACTTGAATGACAATTTTTCCAACATAAGCATAACTTCAACTATCATTAACCATCTCTTGTGCCCAAAGCACTTATTTATAGGTTACAAAGAATACTTAATTTTAAGGATTTAAAATAATTATTTATCCCAAAAATTATAGTTTTAAAGCAACACATAAAAGTTATAGAAAAATAGGAAAGACACATACTTTGAAGTAAAACTATTTTCAACAATAAATAAAATAAAGCAACCTAATATTTGATCTCATTATTAGCCAAAAATAGATCATGACCAAAAATAGGCATTGGTAAAAAATTAAAAATAGCAAAATTTATGCATGAATGGTCTCTATGATTTTGATACATTTCTTGCTTTGAAACTCAATGGATCCTTTGAAGAACTGAAACCCCAAAGTGTCATGAGACTTTACCAATCCAACTTGATGACATGAATACTTGAATGTGATACCCTTTGTGAAAGTAGGGAAATTTAGAGTTTCGAACCCTAGGGGAGTTCATCAATTTTAGAATACAATTTTTTATATCAGCTAAACCCTAGTAGTGGGAATATTTCATAAAAATGCATGAGATTTGCATTGAAAATTCCCTTTGTTCCTTCCTGCTCTAACTATGGTTGCTATTAATTTATGCTTGAAAATTGGAATGATGGAGAAAGCACATAAACTACCCTCATTATTATTAGGAGATCTATTGGTAGGTAACTAAAATGACTGTTTAAATACAACATTTTTGAAGTCTAGAAACCTTGTTATTCAAACCAAGGTTCCTATCTTCAACTTTATAGTTAACTATCAATGGAGAGGCACAATTTCAAAAATTGTTGCACACAATATTCTTAGACAAAATAAACTCATTAATGTACACAACCACTACAGATTAACTAACCCCCATGGTGACTTGATTCTCATTCCTTGTGAAAGAGACTAGATCCTCATTTTGATGCATTGTTAGATTGATCTCCATTTTTGATGAATATTTCCTCCTTAATCAACCTTACATAATGGATTTAATGGCAATGCAACAAGCTAATATCCCTGAAACAAAACCATTGTCTCTTTTTTGCACACTTGAAACCCTAGATTCCAAAGCATAATGATTTGAAACACTATCCAAAGGCTAGATTGCAAGGGTTTTTAATCTAAAAAATTATTTGCATAATGTTGCCTTCATAATACATAAAATAGAAGTCTAAAAAGCAGCATTTCAAAATAAAAATACATATTGAAAACACAAAAGAAAACCCTAATCTGTGGGAATAAGGGAAAGAGCCTTCAAATGGACGAAGAAGACATTGATATGCAAGAACATGAAGAAAGAACACTCCCTTATTTTTCTTCTAAAACTTTGAAATGAAACAAAGCAACCCCAAGAAGATGGAAAAACACAAAAAGGGGCAAAGGAAATAATCAATCATGCAAATGAAGATTAAAAATTCTCATAAATGTTTCCATGAAGCTGCCCCATGATCTTAGTTGAATGAAACTCAGATAGAAACATTGCAACCTTCCTCTTCAAAGCAACAAACAATAGAGAAGGTGTCCATCTTGGAATGGTAAAAGCAACAAGGGTTTTCCTCTCAAAACTAAAACTTTCCTCATGAGCCCATGTTGTTTCAATCATTTTGCCAAAAAAAAATTCCCACACAAGTTTCCCTCATTTCTTGCAAAAATAAAAAATTTAACTTTATCACTTGCTCATTTGATGAAAAAGGCTATTAAAGGATAAAAATACATTTTAATAATGTTTTACCATAAAATATCATTTATTTTCCAAATATTTTTTATATAATACAAAAAATTAATATATAAATATAATAAAAAATATAATTTTAATATATTATATATTTAATATAATAGTAATACAAATTAAATTATATATAATATAATTATATTTAATAGTATATATAGTTTATATTATTATTATATATTGTATTCTATAATAAAAATTGGTAAATATAAATATAAAATTATTATAATTAATAATTAATAATTAATATATTCTTATATAGAACAAATTAAATTAATATATAAAAATATGATAGTTTAATTGATCATTGGAGAGATTAGGAAAAAGAAAGAGAGATAGAGGGGGAGCCAATTCTATATAGAGAGAGGAATATATACTAACACTTGCATCTAAAGGAGGTTCAAGGATAGTGTCGATAGAAAACTATATGTATGTTAATATGTTAGAGAGTATGTGTTTGATGTAGATTAGGGGTGGAGATTATTTTATCAAACACAATTCAATCAACCTTGATCAACTTTTCCACTTTGAGAACCCTAACTTAGTGTTTGTTCACAAATTCATCAACCTTGCTTGTAGCACATCAAACAATGAAATTTAAGCATATCTTTTAGAGAAGGCCTCAAACCCATGAATTGGTTACCATTTAGAATACCATTGATGGAATTCTTCAACATATCAGATTTTTTCTTAGGGTTGTTTCAGAACATCACCTCCAAATTTGGACTGCTACACTGCCCTTAAGCCCAATTAGCCTCTTCTACAAAGAAAGTATATGGTAAACCTTCTCCCAATCACCAATATTCACTCCATAGTACTAAAACGGTCACATGGGGTTTACAACAACATATTTTATCCACTGAAGAATCCACAAATTCACTTAATGACAAAAACCTACCTCTACCTATCAAAACTAGCCTAATACATTGAGATAATAGGTTAGGGCTTGCACAAAAAAGGCCCTAACTCCATCCCCTGCATCCAAAATCACTATCAAACTAGAAAAGCATCCTAACTAAAGCCATTCCACTGATTTGCAAATAATTTCACTAGTGGAATGGTTATTTATTCAATTTTCTTGTTCAAATCCTCTCCACCTAAGGTTTTCAGACCTACTTCAGTAATTTGCTTATAAGATCCTTCAAACTTTATGAAATTGACTCAAACCAAAACCAAAATTCTCTTAACTCTTTCCACCATCAATTCCAATTCACCTTATGTCATTTAGAGATTGTACAGAGCCATACCAATGCCTATCTAGAAGTAGATTTACATAAAAAATTGTAGAAAACAAAGCTCTTATTATTGTTTGCACTTCAAAATCAACTTCAAAACCTTGCCTCAAATTTTTTTAGGAATATTTAAACTTGAACAAAAAACCAATGGTTCATAACCAACTTTTGAACCACATGACCATTCAACTTCCCAAATGTGACAAAAAGTGCAAAGTTGCAATGCAACTTTTGACAACATTTGCAAAATAGGACAACATTAACCCAAACTGACCCCACATGACATGAAAACATTGTCCATGGTCTAAATAGACCTTATTACATTACAATTAGACTCAACAATACAAAAAATCAACCTTAGACCAAAATTCCACAACTTGACTAGGTGCTCCTGCACCATACACCCGAGGAGAAAAGAATCTCAAATTCCACCTGAGATCAGCTCTTGAACAATGGTTCCATGCCTCTTAATGTCCTCCTCTTTCATCCATGTTGCATCTTCATGAGGGAGACCCTGCCATTTAACACACTACTGAATTTGACACCATTTTCCGATGGAAATTCATCGGTTGTTCGACAAATCTTTGTCGGACAAGCGACAAAATGACGAAAATATTTTCATCACTATTTTTTTGTCGAAATTTCGATGATGAATTAAACGTCGAAATAATGGCGTAGATTTGTCGGTCGTCGGCATCATAAAATGACTCGGACTTTCGTCGGCATATCGACGAAAACTTCGTGTATCCACCGAAAAATTACACTAGAAGTTCATCGCAATTTCGATGAAATGGGCAAGGAGTAGCGTCAAAACAACACCAGACGTTCATCGCCATTTTGACGAAATGGGCAAGGAGTAGCGTCGAAACAACACCAAAATTTCGTCGAAATTGCGACGAAATGGGCAAGTAGTAGCATCAAAACAACACCAAAAGTTCATCGAAATGGTGACGTAATGGGCAAGGAGTTACGACGAAACCTTCATCGCAGCTATAGCAACTTCGTCGAACCTTTTCTACGATTTGTCGGTGGGTTTCATTGAAATTGCGATGAAACAATGCAATTTAAAAAAAATAAAATCGTTGAAATGTACCATCGCGGAGACTGACGATTGATCATATATATAGACTGCATATTAGTTTGATGCTTCAAATGATGCATTTCTTATATTGAAAAGTGCATTACCTTATTGAGCTTCTCTTTGTTTTGAGAATAGTTTAATATTCTCTACTTAACTGGGCCAACCACATGATGGTGGAAGCTCATTTGGCACCTCCCCCCCCCTCACATCACTCTCAATTCCCCATACCCAATCATTAACATTAATCATTCATTCATCCATTAATAACATATAACATTCATTCATTCATCCATTAATAACATATAGCATTCATTCATTCATCCATTAATAACATATAACATTCATCCATCCATTAATAACATATAACATTCATTCATTATTCATTAATTAACATATTCACATTCATTCATTAACATATATAATATTCATTCTTTTTACATATTATCAAAAATATGGTTGTCATGATATGATTACAATCACTTTTTTTTTGTTTCTTTTTTAAAGCTACATAAAGCTGAAGTGGAGTATCATTTTCTAAATCAATATCTGTCCCCCCTTTAGTTGTTCTGCCCTCTGCTCGTGATCTTAATGTACGCCTAGTCGTTTGCTCATGACGTGGATGCCGCTGCAAGGGGGGTCTGCTACAATAAGGAAGAAATGTTAAACTGATATGTTTTATTACTATTGTTACAAGTATTTCATTAATTAAAAGAACATTAGAGTGGTTCTCTTTACCTGATGGGTCCATAGCATGTTCCTAAACTTTTTTTATAGACTCATGCTCAACATGTTGAACACCCTCTAAATGTTGATCTGCAGTTGAAACACGAAAGGTTACATTAATTAATACACCAATTGAAATTAAATATGTTTAAGAGAACATGAGGGTGGTCCTCTTTACCTAATGGGGCCACATCATGTTCCTGATCTTCTCTAGCCTGATCATGCTCAACACGTTGATCACGCTTTACATGCTCTAAAGTTGAAACATGAAAGGTTACATTAATTAATACACCAATTGCAATTAAATATGTTTAAAAGAACTTTAGAGTGGTCCTCTTTATCTAATGGGGCCACATCATATTCCTAATCTTCTCTAGCTGGATCATGCTCAACATGTTGATCACGCTCTACATGCTCTAAAGTACCGGGAAGCACACCATGACCTTGATCTACACGTTGTGCTCCACCCTCAGCAAGAAGCATTCCAATGTCATGTGCAGTATTATCATTTCTTGAATGTTTAAAACAAATACGCATGTAATTACTTTATGGTGGAAATTAATATTGAATAGATTGTACAAGTATTCAATTTTAAATAAACTTTATTGAGTTTATTTACATGCGTGTCAGATGCAATGGAAGATTGTGTTTGCCCAGTCAAGACTCTTAGGCGTTCAACCATGGCTCCATAGCCTTGCTGGAAGGAAATCTTTAGGTCCTCTTCTGTGGGAACTCTGTTGAATTCAGAGCCCTACATTTTTGCATAAGATCATGAATTTTGCTTCTATGGTGTGAAAAATCAAATTTGTTTTCAATTTATTATAATTTGGATGCAATATTTTATTTATTGATACTTACAATTCATGCGGCTAATTTCATATAACCATGAGAGCCAAGTTTGTGTTGCCCATGTTTTTCTAGTCTTTCCTTTGTTGCCTTCGATGTGTCGGGCAACCTATGAAAAGTTTGAAATACGTTAGATTATGTAAAAAGAAAGAGTAATCAGTATCTAATTACATTGTTGATAGTATCACATACCTTCCTTGGCCCGGTGGTGTCTTTCCTTTTTTCTTTTCATCCTTCTCCTTTCCATCGGACACCAAGTCCTTCCACTCCCTCTCCGGAATCATGGGGAGACGCTCATACTTTTTGTTCTTCTCTAAATGTGACCTATATTGGTCCCTCGCATACTTTAGATAGGTACCAGCTTTCTCAAGGACCTTGGTTCGGTAGAATTTTTTGTCACCAAACATCACAACTAAATGGTTAATGAGCTCATCTTTTAAATCATTATTTTGGGCATTCCACCATGTACGTATGGTGGGCCCGAAGAGCTCCAATGTAATATCACTTAGATGTTTATAAAAAACATCGTTTCCTACAAAATGATCATGGGATCAATAGTCTAAAAAGAGATCAATAAGTAAATTTCAATTGGATTATATATAATAATAATTAAAACATTTTAAAGTACCTAGGACCTTCTCTATCTTTATGGGAACGAAATCCTCGGTCACCACAAGTGTGACCGGCAATGTTCCCATACTAGTAATATGGGAAGATTCAGGAAATGCTGCTAAAACATCACCAATACTAGTGGCCTCTGCATCCCCAAGTACATGTCCTGACGATGTTCTAGTATGTGTTCGTTTCGAGGGTGCATTAACGGATGCCTGCATGGTATGTGTTGCCGACATTTCAGACGACAATATAGGCATGGATGATGGGGTCAGATGATGTGATGTATGCATAGGAATATTAGGATGGACACTTGTACCAACCCTTACTCCTCGGGCAACACTTGCAGTGGCCAGGAGCATCATGAGGAGGCAAATAACCCTGTAAAAACAACACATATTTTAGTTCATTACATAAAAGAGTAAAAAATATAAAACCATGAATGAACTTATGTTATAATTAAAGACCTCATGACAGCTTACTTGCAAGTTTTGTAATCTCTCAGTCAATATTTTAACCCTCTCTCTTATCTCATCTGTTTGAGGCACTATGAACATCAACTTAACCATTTCTTCATTGCATTTTTTTTCGATCTTCTTTATCATATCGAGGGTTTGTTGAATAAGTGATGTCATCATCACAAAATATTGACTGCACCTCACTATGGATGCTCTCCTCTCTTGTTGGTGCCTTTCCGATCACGATTGCAACAAGAATATTAAAAACATTATTGAAATTAACCCAAAAAACTTATGAAAAAAACATAATAATAAAACATTTTGCTCATATCTAATTTGTACAATTACAATGAGGTAAACCTGTTGGGTAGAAGCGCCTGAAGATACATCGCGATCTATGCTCTGGGCCAGAGCCTTCTTCGTACGATCAATGTCCCCCTGTAACAAAAATTAAATATAAAAAAATATTACCGAAATAAAACCAATAGACTTACGAAAAAAAGAAAAGAATAAAATGGTATATTGGAGTCATTAATTGGAGGTTGGGTAAAAAGGTACATAGTACGTACCACCCCCATAGTAACTATATTTGTAACTAAGCGATTCAAATTGTAATCGATTAGCAACTCTTCCCCTACAGTATTGATTTTATCAAACATACGAATACACAGTTTCCCTTGCGTGCCTCGAATATGCAATTGGGTTGCTTATTTGTTGACCCAAGTCGTGTACTATTTATAAACCTTGTAATATTCCCGATGCTTTTGGCCTTCCATCAATGTACATAGCCACTCCTTTATTTTGATCCTTATCTTTTAGTTGTATATAATTTGCTGACAGTGCATACCTACGCATACTTCGTGTATATCAAACCAATTGCATCTAATATTTGTAACTGTAATAGGGTCCAACATACTCCATCAATTCAGTAACTTTGTCATAACAAACCTTTATGTCATCCATGCAAAATAGGCCCAAACCATGTAATGACGATGGTGCTATGTGATATATTGTCTCGTTGACACAAAAATCAATGTTTATTGGAGGAAGTTCCTTGGGTACCCATTGTTTCCATAGATGTTTGTACCTCAAGGGCACCTCGATGTCGCCTATGCTCTCATCATCATAAGAACATGACCCCCCTTCAGCAAGAAAAAATTCCATGTGTTTACGGAACTTTCTTCTAATCTTTTGACCTCTAGTTGATCTCCCTCTTTTATACATACTACATGTCTCGCTTTCCTCTTCTCTTCCTGAATTTCCCTCGCTCGAGGAAGACAGATTTGACAAATACCTATTTGGTGGTACCTTCACTCCTAAGGATGTTGGATGAAGTTATTTCATGGTGATGTGATCCCAAGGTGACATTATGATTAATCTATCATTTCATCGCTAGAATTTCACAGGTTATAAGGTAATCAAGTCTTGATAGATTGCAAGTTATTGTTACTACCGTCCAAATGTGTCCATCACAAATCAAATCTACTTAACGTTTTAACTCCCAAACTTTGTAACAAGTGTTAAATGTGACTATGGTCCACCAGTTACACAACCAAGGCCTCAAATGTATTCTCTAATTGTAATCAAAGGACTTTTTCTCTTCATTCAAGTAAATAAACTTGAAGGGAAACACCACCAAGTGGTTTATTGGACACCTACATGACTAAAAATAGCAGCAAATTTACATTTAATTTCCATATGTCTAAGTGGTTAACGGGGAGGGAGTGTGTACTAGGCCTGGTTAAGTCATCATAAGTTTACACTTTGCCGATAATTTTTTTTAAGTCATATTAAATCTTCCTATGTCTAATTGCTAGGATACTTTTGGTATGTTTTAAGGTAGGATAATTGATGAAAGAGCCCAAAGACTAGCCTTTCTCCATGGTATCCAGGTACACATAGCAGCGGTCTTCTCTTATATAGTTGGACATGATTTAAAGAACTTAGCTAGGAATTATTCATTTCACCTAAGGTTTTCTCATAATGCCATCATTGGAAAAGTATGATCAAATTCTTCTATTATGAATAATTGGTCTATGTGCCTCTAGTAATCACTTTAAATGTTTGTAAGGATAAAATGACTAATTGCATCAGGTAGGAGATAATCAACTTTGAGTTCTTCAAATATTATATTCCTATATTCATAATTTTTAAGGGTTGTGTGTGGAGGAGGTTATCACTACCAAGAAGGTAGGAGACCTTTCCTTGTATTCTTTTATAATTTTCATTATTCTTATTTATTTTACACTTACATTTACAAATACACATACATATGCATTTACTGTTTTCATTTATTTCTCATGTAGTTTAATAGTTTGATCGATTTCATATTATATGTGTTGAAGACTTTAGAATTTCAATTACATTAATTTATGGATATGTTGTATCTATAACACTACAAAATCATATGCTCTTTGCATTTACATTTGCATTTAGAAATAGACATTTATATACATAGATATAGATTTTTTTAATGATATGTTGCATTTATTGTTCTAGGAGAGCATCTAGTAATTGCATTTACATTTACATTTAAAAATACACATACATACATACATACATACATACATATATATGTGTGTGTGTGTGTGTGTGTATCATTTATATTCAGTGTTTAGAAACAACCCATTAGGTTTGCATACAGATAAAAATTCATAAAATCAGATCTCCCATACGTGTTTTGTTGAAACCTAGGCTTGAACCTCTCATTTCACATGCTTTTCTTCACAAAACTATTGAGGACAGCAGCTATACCTTCTTTATTTCTCATCCTACGCCCTATTCATGCATCCTACAATTACAACAGTATCCATGGGGCCTATTACACAAGCTACAATAATCACAAAAAGTGTAAGAGCCCCTTTATATCATGTTTCGACTACAAAACCCTCAAAAATAGGGTAACTCATATTATGATTTGTTGGTGAGCTATATGGAAAAAATCATTAGCACCAGCTCATTCTTGGAGTCTTTTGAAAAAGAAGCGAATCAGGTGGCAATTAAATACAAACCTTATAGTTTCAAGGTGAATGAGGTGATCAATTTTGATTGGCCAACTGATGAAGAGTACCAGAAATGGATAAATGTATATTTAACTAAGGAAGAGTGAAAAAGAGTAAGCTGCTAATGGTTGACAAATCAGTTGTTGCAGTTACAACATATTCTAGTTTTTTTTTTTTTAGTGACAGTATAGGTGCGGAATTCTTTAAGTTTTTTTTTGTTGCATCAACCATTCTCAGTGGGCACGATGAACAAGAAGATTCTCTGGGGAGATTGTTGTTGCAACAAATTTTTGGAATATCACAAAGCGGTCCAATTGGTTGGTGACACATGTGCTTTTTGGCCCGCTGCTTGTTTGCTCCTTATTATTCTATAAGAAGGATTTCAAGGCCAGAAGTATGGGTTAGCAAGTTAGATATTTTTGGTCGATTCTAGATGAAGTTCTAGAGAAAATTGTAAAGTTGATGGTTTTAGGGAAAATGCAATTTAGGTTTTGAGTCATTCTATAGTAGGTTTTGAATTCATGGGGATTTTATTTTTTATGATAGTACTGGCATTTGAATTGATATGATTAATTCAAACTCATGTCTCTCCATTGTACAAGCATATCTAAATTTTGAATAAAATGATCAAGGGTTGTTTCGTTCATCTCACTGTTGTGGTGTGTATGATTCTTGTTTTAGGTTTAATTCAAGGAATTAATTAAAATGCTTGAATGGGATTGTCGGTGGATATGTTTCAGTATAAGGATTTGATAAGTAGTATTGGGTTAGAATACATATTGATGAGATTGTAAAGCAATGTTATCAAGGATCTTATATGTTATGTGTTAAATCTGTCATAAACCCTTAGATGCTTATAAATTTGACTCCTCCAATGGATATATGGCACTGATCTAAGTTGTACTTATTCGTATGGTTCAGTATTTGTTTTCCTTTACCTAGAGCTTGCTACAAATTGCAAATCAATGACTATTTTATATTGTGAAATGTTGTAGTTATCTCATGCTCCAAATAGTTGATATTATTGATAAACAACCAATTCTATTCGGTATTATCCTATTATGTTGAGCTATTAAATGAGATTATCTGTTGTTGTTAATGTTGTTTATGATGATGGTGCAGAGGTTATAAACACATTAAGGGATCACCCTCTTGGGTCTTCAAGAGCCCAAAGTGTAGGAGGTCTTTCAAATCCTCGTCAGTTGGTCTAGGTCCTAAGAGTTTCCCTTTATTGGAATTGGCAATTCCATAGGTAGATTAGAAGATCAACCTGCTTACCATAAAAACAACTAACACCTTGCATATGTTTGTGGTGGAGGTATTAAAGAAGAATTGTATGCCTATATTTCCATTCATTAGATCTACCTTAGCCTAGCATATAGTTGGGCTAAGTCTACAATTGCTTCAGACTCATGCAATGAAGGCTGTGTGTGATGAAATCCTAGACCTCAACTAAGATGTGGGTAGATTATGGGAGTTTTTCCAAGACCTGAGGCTGGTGGATAAAAATGTGAAAGACCTTTGGAAACTATGCAAGAAAATTGAAGGTTAAAGAGAATGGGGGTGCCAAACTTATAGTTCTCATTGCCCCTTGGTCGTCGATTTTCCCTGAGTTCCCTCAACCTCGTCCTCGGTGCTGGTATTGACCTTGTTTTCACTCCTCCAAACTCTTCCTCCTTGTTGATATTGACCTTGTTTTCACTCCTCCAAACTCTTCGTCGGTGCTGGTATTGACCTTGTTTTAACTCCAAACTCTTCCTCGGTGTTGGTGTTGACCTTGTTTTCACTCCTCCAAACTCTTCGTCGGCGCTGATATATACCTTGTTTTCACTCCTCCAAACTCTTCGTCGACGCTGGTATTGTAATGCCCTAAATTTGCATGAAGGGCATTAACACAACAATTTTATTTTTTTTTTGATAAAGCTACAAAGTGTTAGCTAAAACACTAACGAACGATAACCATGTGCATACATAGTTGAATACTATATGCATTGAGGAACATGCTAGTGCAATATTACCATCAACGTGATGCTCGAGAGCAGGGAGTGGAGGAGTAAACGAAGTCAGGTGCACAAAGCCCAACGCATGCACCCTCAATCCCCAAGAGGTAGGCTCAAAAACCTAGGCTAAACAAAGATTCTAAAGATGACCTAATTATCTCAAGATATGACATATTAAGTTTATTTAGCTTTTAATTTCCACGTTCACAAGGCTAGGGTTTGTATAGTGGTTATTCATAATGGTAACATTCATTATTATTATCATTTTAGTTTTATTATTATTATTTGTCTCAAATCTAAGAGTACCAAGTTTTGGTTCCATGGCTTACATTACCAAAATTTATCCTTAATATACATATTAATGAATCACCACGATGATAATATTAATGGCATTGTTCCAAAAAAAAAGTTAATATTATTGTTATGATACTTATCTAAAAAGATGTCAATACCAATAAAATAAAAACAACCATATTATTGATACTCTAACCTTACAAATATTAATATTATTGTGTATTAATAGGACATCATAAATATTAACATTATAATTCTAATAAAACAAAAGAGCTCATTTATTATTACCCATATATTTTATTACATATCAATATATTTATAATTAATCATTATTTATTTGATTGCTCACTTATTTATATACAAATAATTACACTATTGCTACTTAGTGTACATATTGATTCCTTTTTCCCTAGTAACCAAAGTAAAAAAAAGAGAAACATATCCTAGTAATACTAAATTTAGCCAAAGAAGAAAGCTGTCCTCTTTTTTTTAAAGAATATGGGGATATATTTCCCTTACTTTATTTAAGGAATAAGTTAACTTGAAAATTACCACGATGGATCTTCTTCTTTTATTTACTTTAGAAGATAGTGGGTATAGAATAAAGGAATCCTTATACATAGGATTATGTGGGGACCTCCTAATTCGTAGGGATAAGATTTATGAGTTAAGGTAAAGAAAATTGTGTCTTGGTTTATTTTTTTATTCTTTTCTTTAAAGTTCTATTCAAAACCTCACTACTAAAATTGCGGGAGGACTATTATAACTACCATAAAGCATATCGTTTGAAAAATTCGATAAGAGTTTATTTGATGCCGATTATTTTGAACGGTTTTCAATGGAAACTTCCACCAGGATTATTTCGTCATTTTTATGAAAACGAATACTGTATCTTTTGTTGTCAATGTTATATAACAATATAAAACAATGTTTACCGATAGTTCGTTTATATATATATATTTTTTGCCTAACACCTATTTATTAATGTTGTTTGCTGAAGGTGCATTGCGTTGGATGCAGACCAATGACAGAAGGTAAAAAAAATTATCTGTTATGCCACACCTAACCTACTCTGGCATTTAGAACTAACCTGGTGAAAATGGTAAAAAAGAAAATTAGAAGAGTCAGGTTAGAAATTAAAGTACAACTTCTTTGGCAGCCTCTTTTCCCCATGCCATCAATTCTACTGTCAAAGGCTCACGCCATATACTGGCAAAATGGAAAAAGAATACAGATTACTCCCCCCTGAAGTTACTCTCAGTCTTGATAAAATCTGTCTATGCTCTAATAAATGGCATTATTGCTAACGTCCAAGCTGAAAATGGATTCATATTCCCAAACGGAAAACAGACTATCTACTGGTTGAAAATTTGTTATCACTGGAGGTCAGTCTTACTCACTACGGCTAGATAGGAATAACAATGTTTTATTTTCTTTATTTTCATTTATTTATTTTCTTTATGTGTTTGATTATGTGACACGAGGTACAGTAGGCTATCCTCTAAATGCCAGAGATTCAGGCTGAAGTCTTTCCTATAGGTTAAATCGGTAGGGATCAGTAGGATAATAATATCCCAACTTTTTTTTGATTTATTACTACTATACCCATCACGATACTGCCTCTGGACATGGCGTGTGACACAAAGAGCAGTAGTTAGCTATTTAAAATAAAACAAAACCTGACATTGACGTTTAACAAGATCCATTGATATCTCGATTATAGTAGCATTAATAATATCCTTGGTGAAAATACTCAACAGGAAGTTATTAATTGCGATTACGAAAACTGGAGTAGGTAATAAATGATTTATGAGCTGTCCAAGTGGAGTGAGGCGTTGAGAGTAAATACAATGGATTTTATAGGATTTAGAATCCGCTTCAAAAGAAAATAAGCAGCCCTAATCTGGCTATCGCTTTCTTATTTCAGTTTATCCTATTCTTGCTGCTGTTGTTTTTTTTTTTTTCTTTTTCTATTACAGGGACAACGATGAAGAGTTAATGAGTCTACAGAAGGAAGGGACAAAAGGTGGGCGAGCTGCTCACAGTTCACAAAGCTGGTGGCCTATTTCTTTTATTTAGCTTACCCACAAGGCAGCATCACCTCATGGCGCGACGACCTCTGGAGCGGCTGCGTCCTTCATAGCTGTGTGGAGCCGTGTGCCTTAGGGAGGACGTTGCTTCACTGGCTGCGATCTCCTTAAGAGGATTGAGCACATTTAGTTAATTTATTTATTTTCCTATAGCATTCTTTTTATTTCCATTTAATCATGTTTTTCTAAACAACTACTGTTATTCCTCAACGACATGCTCTGTGTGTTAGTCTTATTCAGGCAGTATAAAAACTTATGCTAGTCTCGAGATTCACAAGCCATAGGCACCATGCTAAATAGATTTATTTTATTTTTATATAAACACAACAAAAAGGAAATGTTATACATCTATTCACTTGCTGGTCAACATGATCATTTGCATCAGAAAAAGCTCAGAACTGATATCTATATTTTCATTTATTCATTCATTAAATAACATACTGAGTGAATACACATATACAGTAACGTTAATCTCAAGGCATAACTATAAGCATACACGAAGGTATTCTCTTTTCACAATTTCAAACATTGATGATAGAACAAATACATGCAACTTACATATTAAGCGTCTCCTTCTAAGCATTAACAGGAAGGCATTTTGTTTAAATCCAAACTACTAGTTGGCCATACATAGAGTAATAACAGAGATCCTATCATCATGTTGCACACATTAACAGTGATTCCATTTGAACTTTTGCACACCTATGCATGCATTTAGTCACTTAGAGAGGACTGCAGGAGCTACTGCAATATAAGCTTTTAACCTATTCGTAAAAAGACATATAAGTATAAATCTGAAGTGAAACATCTATGTGTAGATACATTTATTTCTAAAGTCAACATAGTTCCTTCTTTTCCCTATTTCATTGTTACACAACTGCTATAGCATTCCAAGAAGTTGTGGATATTCAACGGTGCCAAGGCACCCATTATCAGTCCTAATAAACCTTTTTGAGTAGCACAAGAAGAAGAATATTGCTACACCTTTTCTTTCCACAAAGGCAGTTCGTACAAAAAACAAGTTCTTTCAAATGTCTCTATAATTTTTGTTATATACTTTTAAAATGCCTATCCACAAGATTCAATACGGTTGAATATTGAAGTCTGTATTTTCCTTTTGAAATCCTTTTACACAGCTGCAAAGGTGATCTTTAAATCTGCAATTTATACCTAAAACAACTTTTCTCATGGCCATTTGGGTGTGCTCACCTCCCAACCTTGGGTTGGAAAACCAACCACCCCCCAAGCTAGGAGGTAACCAAGCTACCGGGTACACACAACAATAAAACAAAAAGCCATTTCTAACCACAATGCTCAAAAACAAAATACTCCCAACCAAGATTCACACATTTACTTAGGGATTCTTTATGAATCCAAAAATGGGGATAGAGGTGGACATCACTTCTATTTGGGGAGACCTATTAGCAAGTAGAAATAACCAACAACACAATCCTTCTTTTTCTCCAATCCACCCATTCAATAAAGCTCTTCATATCATACATCCTCCATACAACAATCTTCCCAAAACACCATGCTATCATGAAACAATTTTGGGTACTCATACCCTTTTTGTGCCTCTCCTTCTCAAAGGAGGAACAATCTCCCCATAGAGGTTCCTACACATTCCTATCCCCCACAAGGATTCTCTTCCCACATTGGGTGAGTTTATCCTATACAACCCCAAACCAACACAAAGAAATGCAAAGACATGTAAATGGACAACAACCCATATAACTCATATTCTCAAACTTGCATACAAGAGGTAAAAGAAGAGAAAAGAAAACATACATAAAGATAGAGTAAGACCTACCTCAAATCCAAGCCAACAATGAGAGAGGGTTGAAGATGAGCTCCAAATCTCTACTCCTTCAAGACCAAGCAAAATTTTCCTTCCTCCAAGCAATCCAAACACCAAGCCCAAAAGAAGAACCCTTTCCTTTCCTTTCCAAAGGATTCAAATAGGAGTCAAGGGTTAGAAACCCTTTGGAGGAGAGTGTGACACATGTCAACCTCCTATTTACTCCCATGGACACACCTCCCCACAAGTTCTCACACATGTGTGAGAACTCTTGGGGAGGTGAAAGGCCAAAGAGTGTTCAACACTCAACAAGGTTTTCAAATCTCATAAATGAGATTTTGGAGCCAACACTCCAATCCCATCCCCAAAATCCGTCACCCTTCTTGATGGCTAATTAAGAAGGGTCACAACTTGCAATTTTGACAAGTTATGGGTTTGATTTGACCCCTAACCCATAGGTGACTATCCTAGGGGTTAATTAAGGGCCAATTAACCCAATTTAAGGACTAATTAAACCTTTGAAAACCCTCAAAAGAGAAATTAAAATTTTAACATAATAAAATTAATCCAACATGCCCCAAAACCCTCAATAAAAGTTTGATTGCCTTAAAAAAAACATAATCTCAAGATTCAACATTAAATCTTTTTAATCACAAATTAAAATACAACACAAGAGGCTATGGTCCATTCTTCATGGACCATAGTGGCTTCACTAGGCTGACACAGTTGGGTACTCTTGGTTACCTCCAATCCCATTGGCCATGGGCATGTACCTGCACACTCAATGTCCACATGTCAAAATATCCAATGCACGATAATCAATAATTAAATCATAAATTCATATGCATATATTTAGCACAATCTAACTCTCAATCAATAAATTCAATATATATAATCATTCTTCCTCTAGCAATAACATATTTTATCAATTCATGTATAGTCATGGCATAATAAAGAAATCACATCATTACTAAATTACATTTAGCATCCTATCAATTCCATCTCATTTTAAAAACAATTGTCCATTTCAATCATGATAACCAAATCATATGAGCATATCAATAAAGGAAACAAAATGTGCATATCATCATCATAGCATCATAAGCATAAAACAAGCATAACATCAAGTGTCAATGATCATCCAAAATAGTCCAAAACACATAGAGTATCATCATGATCGAATCAAAAGATAGCCAAATGGTGTATCAAATGGTAGGCCTCATAGGTATTGACCTTGTTTTAACTCCAAACTCTTCATTGGCGCTGACATTGACCTTGTTTTCACTACTCCAAACTCTTCCTCGGCGCTGGCATTGACCTTGTTTTCACTACTCCAAACTCTTCCTCGGTGTTGGCATTGACCTTTCACTTCTCCAATTTGATGAGCGACAACCTGGTTTTGTTAGGTTTTACAGTATGTTAATTAAGTTGAAAATTTTGGCGCCATTTAGCTAGGTTTTAATATTATACAATATAGTTAAATATATATTAGCTATATCTTACATAATAAATAATATAATTATTCAACTTATTATAATTATATATTATATTCTTTAACAAAATTATTAAATACATATAAAATTATTATAATTAATAATTAATAATAAGTATATTTTTATATAATACAAAATATAATTAATATAATATATATTTAATATAATAGTAATATATATTAATATGAGAGAGAAACTAAATTTTGATTGGTTGTTTCATGTCAACAATCCAAGGATGGCATGTGTCCTTGGGGAGTTATGCTCAAGGTAGCATGCCATTTGATTAAATATAGGATAATTCTCCTTTAAGATCTCTTCAATGTACCCATTGCACACTTAAGGAGACAAAGATAAATATAGAGAAGAAAATATAGAGAGAGAGGGAGATAATGACAAACATACAAATAGAAAGGGATACAAAGAGATAGAGAGGGGTAGAGAGATAAAGAGATGAGGATGAATAGATAGAGATATAGGGAGGGTGATTGATATATCTCTCCATGTCGCTCTCTATATTTCTATATCTCCCACTATCTATGTCACTCCCGCCTCTTCCCCCCTCTATCTATTGAGCTATCTCTCCCTCTCCCCCCTTTCTCTCTCATTCACTCCATCTATCCCTCCATCTCTCCTACTCTATATCTCTATCTCTATTTCTCTTTTTATCTCTCTCTTACTCCTCTCTCTTATCTCTTTCTATCTATATCCCTTTCTCTCCCTCCCCCTATATCTCCCCCTCTCTATCTCTCACCATCTATCCCTCCCTATCCCCCCTATCCATCGGCTCTCTATCTCCACTTCTCTTCCTTTCTCTTCCCATATATCTCCATCTCTCTTTCTCTTCCTATATATCTCTATCTCTCTCTCTTTCTCTCCCCATCTATCTCTATATCCCCATATATTAACTAAGAAGCTATGCAAGTATACAATAGTATATGTTGGTTGTAACACCCCACTGCACAAACCCCAAAGGAACAAATAAAACCGCAACAATTTTTTTTTTTTTTAAACATAAGAAATGTACTTAAGTATTCCAACATAATAATATTCTAAGTTGCACAACTAAAATCCCTTGGGGTACACGAGGTGACATTACTAAACTAACCCTTCACAAAGATAATAGATTAAACATTATATATACAATTACTTAAATCCAATCATTCATGACATGAATTAAACATTCATTCATGATATCAAGAAAGATGTGAATATACCAAATGAAACCATACATACATATGACAATAAATGAATCATAAAGCTATAAAGTATATATATTTCTACAGATACAACACAACATAATTAGTAATTACAAATGATAGTTCACGAATGATTACATGGCCTGAATATAAATTACATCAATATGATAGTACAACATAATGAACATATAAACAAATTACATCAAGGTCTTCCCAACATACGTGGGAGAGGTACATCAATAAATGAAATATATTAGTAGTACAAATACACATCCAGAGCTAATGAATCCTGGATCAACAACATCTACCAAAACCCTGTAATGAAAGATACAGCTACATCCAAAGGGAACCCAACGGGGTGCGAAGCATGTTCCACCCAACCACCCCCATGCTGGGAGTAGACAAGGAAGGATCCCCGACCAAGCACATCAATAGTAACACAAGACTAACTCCATACAAGATGACATATCATCAAAAGACCACATAGAAACTAAACAATGATAAATCACCAAAGGTCATAACAATAACCACTTTCGAAACATAACAATAAATCACTTTCCAAATAATACAACAATAATTCATGAAACACATCATCAATAAATCTCAAGTCATAATATCAAAGACTACTTCCAAAGGACTTCACTAAAACAACACAAATGGAATGTTAGAGGAGAGTGTCATCGCATGGCTTTACATGGATTATCCAGACAACCTATCACAAGGTGCCACCTCCATCTATACATGGATTATCCAGATAACCTAGTTCAAGGTGCCGCCTCCATCTATGGTTCTCCTGACAGCCTATCTCAAGGCACCGCTCCATAGGGTTACTCATACGGAATCGTTAACCTCTCATGAAGACAAGGCAATGATCTTGCCAACCACGGCCTTCTCGGTCCCCTTTATTCTGTGATAGCACTAACAGGCGGATGAGGCATCACAATTATCTTATTAATGTTTAAACCACCCACCCATGATTAATTACTTAGGTTATCACTGACTACTCTAACTCTATGTGGGTTACCCTGACAACCCCTTTGTATGTCAGCCCCCACTTAGAGCCACTCTCTCTAGACACTCAAAACATAAAATATCCAACACAAAAGGATTGTATCACAAGAAATACTAAACCAATCAAATGGATCCTCCACGAGGCATAACCATCTCGCCAAAACATATGAAACACATCCACGGTCAAAACATAGGCCAAGCATCAAAATACGAGATCACAATTACACATCAGTATCCCTACCTCTGGAAGTCCTAAACAACAACTTGAGTTCCTATATTAGGATAAACTAACTCTAGGGTTTACCCGCAATACAAAAACCTGAAATAAAGAAAACAAAAACAAAATTAATTAAACAAATAATCTCGAGAGTAACCAATACATAAACAACACCATAAAACCATTTCAATACACAATAAATTTTGCCAATAAATAAATCAATTGCTCGAGAAAATATAATTAAATTTAAAACACATAATTTATCCCTAATTTTCTCGATTACATTATAAAATTGCAACTTGTAAAATTATCAAATTATTTCTTAACCACAACAATATAAATAGTCATCTGACATATATATAAATATAAATATATATATGTATATATGTCCTTATACGTATATACATATATAAAAAAAAATCAGATCATATAAATTAAAATCCAATATTTAAAACTCATTATAAAAAAATTAACAATAATTCATATATATATATATATATATATATTTATTAAATAATATATAATTTATATAGATATATATATATATATATATATATATATATTAATATATATACATAACATAAAAAAAAAATGCATGTAAATTAAATCAAAATCTTAATACCAAAAGAAACGGCACGCAGCATGAGGAAAGGCCACAGACATGGTACTGTGGTGGGGGGGGTACGCAGCCCCCACTGGTTGTGCATCAAATATGATTTTGTATTAAAACGACTTCAAAAAAAAAAAACTTAATATATATTATGTACATCATGACGAAATTCCATGCAACATATCTATATAATTATTCTTTTCACAGAATGAATTTAAACCCAATACACAATTTAAATATATATACATGTGTATATATATATATATATATATTTACAATTCAATACTCTCAAATATAAAATATAATTTTTATTCTTTTCACATAAAACGAAATCACACAGGTACACAAGATTTACATATATATATATATTTAAATAACTCAACCAGAATAATAACATATGTATGTATATCTAATTTTGTTTATATAATTTTGTTTATATATATATATATATATATTTAAGAAGAGTTTCAAAATAATAATATAACAACAGATTTTTAAATAAACCCAATATAGATCTAACATGTAAATTCAACCCTCAATCAAAATGATTTTTATTTCAAATAATAAATTTTACTAGTAAATTATATTGAAGAACTTCAAAAAGATTTACTAAAGTTTTCCATAGAAGATTCAAGGGTTTCATATGAACAAATTTCAAATCACAGAACTTCTTTCAATGAATTTTTTCAAACACAACAAACCAGATTTTGTTTATAGAACAATAAAATAACAATAAATTAAAAGAATAAAAACCTGGAGTCCTTCGTTCAATGTAGAATCCCTTCTGTAGCTTCTTCTCAAATTCATGCCTTCAACTCCCTTATGAACCAATCCTTTCTTCAAAACAATTCTTTTACCTAGAAACCGAAAGAGCTATTTTTCTTTTCTTTTACAGACCAAAAACCAGAAAAAACCTTCGTGTGTGTAAAACTCTTTTCACAATAAAAATAAAAATAAATAAAGCTCGTCATCTTTTTCCTCAAAAATCCTTTTCAATCATTGGTTTTTTCCCCGCTTTTAAAAGCACACACTTATCTACAATTTTAATTAAAAATTAATTATTTTCTCAAAATATTCTCTACAGATTTTTCTAATTTAATATCAGGAAAAAAAGATAATATATAATTATCATTATCATTATTAATTTAAATTAAGTACTTACACTTTTAATTAATTAAACAACTTTTTAATTTACAATATATTTAAAACTCAACATTTTACTAACTTACAATTAATCAAAGTAACAAGACAACATTAATTAATATTATAAAATAAGATTAATTAAATTACCACTAACCATAAATAAAATAAATAATCAACAATCAAACAATACAAAGACAAGGACAAAACCTAAATCATGACACAACAAAACTCACAATGGAATGACGGACTTGGGACAGGGACACTTCCTTATCAACTCTCTTTTTCAACATTGTACCTGTTAGGTTAATTTAATGCTTGCCATGTCCTGCCGAAGGAGGTGGAATCGAGACTTTTATTCCTACCATTCCTGCATACCAATAAATGTCAAGTAACATGTATATATATAAAATCAAAAACATCATATCATGAGAAGGAATTGCAACATAGCAAGGCACTCATAAACGAGTGGTACTACACTATCCCCTCACCAAAGCTACTATAACAACTACAACATTAGATATAAAGTAACAATTCTAACTAACTGATCACATCATAAACTAATTACTAACCACTGCATCACAATGTATTACTGAAATCAAATTACACATCACCAAAACAAATGTAACCATAATGTCACCAGATGAAGTAGTACAATCATCAATCAATCTAAACTATCCAATCCACCAATCCAACAATAAGTAATAGCAATCACAGTCTCAATGTATCAATCAAAACCACAGAAGTATCAAGTCCAAACAACATGAGGGGTATTACATTGGTAAAACTATAATAGTGTTTTATTAAACTATAAGTAACACTTATCTTTCTAATGTCAAGCCTTCTTATAAAAATAGTGTTTTATTAAACTATAAGTAGATTATTGTCACCACTCTTCATTCAACATGAAATGCCAAATGTAGCAATTGTTTTGTTGCTTTTGTCAAGTTTAATTAACCAAGCTATTTACTGGGTTGAATAAAGTTGTGTTATGACCCTTCATCTCTTTAAAATAATTAGACAATATTAGCGAGATTAGGAAGGGGAGAAAACTAAACTCCTTCAAAATAGGGGTAGTTGTGGGTTTGTTGGTTTTCTTTGTATACTATATACTTAGTTCCTCTAGGATAAATAAGTAACTTTAGATCATTTTCTTAGTTGTGTATCCTAACTAATATAGAGTAAGCTTTTTCATTTTAATTGACTACTACATGTAATAGTTTATGTGTTGAAAGAATTGCTTCCATTCTTTGTAGTTTATACATTGGAATACGAATCATATTAATTTCATGCCAATATACTTCTTTGATAAAGATATTTTTTTTAAATAAGTGCTTCATAACCCATCTAATCAAATGATAATTAACCTATCAAAAAGGCAATAGGAATTTTCTAAAGAAAAGAACACTTGACCCAATCATAAGTGTATGGCCTTCGAAGAAAGGAGTGATCCACCTTAGCAATAACAACTACCTGATTTAGACCTGGGTATGTGCAAGATCATGATGGGCCAAAAAGTGGCAACATGAAAAAGGTAGCGTTTTGAACTTGCCAAAAAATGCAAAAATCCCAAGTTGACTTTTTTTTTGGGTTGGCTGTTAGTACATTGCTCCATAGTAATTCCCAAGCCAAAGTACTACAAATCGGATATCCAATTCATGTCTAATATCTAATTTGAAAAACATTTTAAAATGTAATATTTTGGTGCTATAAATCGGATATCTGATCTAAATCGGCTATCCAATTTTTGCACACATATACCCAAGAGTAATTAGGAGGTGGAGGGTGGGAAAGAGAGAGAGAGAGAGAGAGTGAGGGAGAAAGAGGGAAAGGGAGAGAGAGAGAGAGAGGGAAAGGGAGAGAGATATATATATAGAGAAAGAATTAGGAGGGGAAGGGAGGGGAAGAGGGAAGAAAGGAGAGGTAGAGAGAGAGAGGAGGGAGTGGAGAGAGATAAAGGAAGGAGGGTTAGGGTTTAGGTTAAGGGGAGGAGATAGAGGAGGAGTGAGTGAGAGAGAGACCTAAGATAGGGAGAGGTAGGATATTGAAGATACTTGAGAGAGAGAGAGGTGAGCGGGAGGCGATAGAGGGAGGGTTAAGGGTACAGATGGTTTAATGGTTTAGGGTTAAGGTGGAGGGAGAGGAGATAGAGGGAGGAGGAGGAGAGAAAGACCTAAGAGAGGGAGAATGGGTAGAGAGGGAGAGACTTGAGATAGAGTGAGTGAGTGAGAGAGAGAGAGACCTCAGAGAGGGAGTGGTAGAGAGAGGTAGAGAGAGAGAGAGATTAATTAGGAGGGGGAAGGGAGAGGGGAAGAGTGTTGAGGGTAGAGGATAGAAGGTTTAAGGGTTTAGGGTTTAAGGCTTTATGGTTGAGGGTTTACAGATGAGAGGTAGGAGAGAGATACTTGAGAGAGAGAGAGAGGGAGGGATTGGGAGAGAAATAAATGAAGGGAGGGTTAAGGGTAGAGGTTAGAGGGTTTAAGGGTTAAGGGTTTACGGTTTCGGGTTAAGGGTTAAGGGGAGAGAGATAGAGGGAGTGAGTGAGTGAGAGAAAGACATAAGAGAGGGAGAAGGGGTAGGAGGGAGAGACTTGAGATAGAGTGAGTGAGTGAGTGAGAGAGAGACCTCAGAGAGGGAGTGGTAGAGAGAGGCAGAGAGAGAGATAGATTAATTAGGAGGGGGAAGGGAGAGGGGAAGAGTGTTGAGGGTAGAGGATAGAAGGTTTAAGGGTTTAGGGTTTAGGTTTGCTGGGTTTATGGTTGAGGGTTTAGGGATGAGGGGTAGGAGGGAGATACTTGAGAGAGAGAGAGGGAGGGAGTGGAGAGAGATAAAGGAAGGGAGGGTTAAGGGTAGAGGGTAGAGGGTTTAAGGGTTAAGGGTTTATAGCTCGGTTAAGGGTTAAGGGAGAGAGATAGAGGGAGGAGTGAGTGAGAGAGAAAGACCTAAGAGAGGGAGAAGGGGTAGAGGGAGAGACTTGAGATTGAGGAGGGAGTGAGACCAGAGGGAGTGGTGCTAGGAGGGAGAGAGCTGAGAGAGAGAGAGATAAAGGAAGGAGGGTAAACTAAGAGAGGGTAGAGGGTTTAAGGGTTTAGGTTTAGGGTAGAGGGAAGATAGATAGAGGGAGTGAGAGAGAGAGAGAGAGAGAGACCAAATACTTATTGATAACCATAAATATTTGATATCTCTACCTTTTATATTCAACACATATGGACTAATAGTTTAACACAAAAACTCTATTTGTTGTTATAAAAACAACACATAATGATTTAAAATACAACTTATACTGAACAAAAATGGACCAATAGTTGAACACTAAAACTTTTTGAAAATCCTTCACATTTAATGGGAAAATACATGTTATTTATTGTACTCACCTTTTATATTTGTGATAGGACAAACTATTAATATAAAATTATCCAATGCTTCTACATTGCTACCCCAATTGTTGTACACATAAGAACAATATTTTTTCACTATGATAACAATACTTGTTTAAATGAGTGTCTTATTTTATTAAATGAGCATTTTATTTTTTAAATGATATACTTATAGTGGAGAGTTGTGATATTTTATTTGAAACAAAAAAATACTTATTTCACTTCTTCATGAATGTATTTATGTTTTTTTCATATAAAATTTAGAGGTTCTCATGTGTTCAAGTATGGGTCCATTTTTTATCAACATTTGGTTTTTTCTTTATTTACATTTGGACTGTTTATTTACAATATATAGTATAAATATGTGGTAAGACTGGGTATTATCACTAGCATACCTATATTTTAAAAATATATGTAAAGTATGCCGAGAGATATCCTTCTTCTAAAGATGCTTATTTTTAATCAATTGAACCTTAACCCAAATTGAAGCTTAACCCCAACCATAAAGCTATTTGAACCCTAATTGTAACCCTATTTGAAGCTGGTTGGATTACAGGCTCATAGACAAGGACAAATTCCCTAGAAGAGTGTCTTTCAAGTTTGAAAAAGTGTAGATGGAAAACTCAAACTTTGAAATGGTTGTCACTGACTCTTGGCTCACCCAAATAGTTGATCATTGCACTAAGATGTGCATATTCAATTGAAAGTTAAAATTCATAAAACTCAGACTAAAAGAGTGGAATATCCAAGTCTTTAGAAACCTTTTCAAAGAAAGGATCTCCTTGAAAGTAGAATGGCTAAGATCCAAAAAGACCTCTCAAATGATTTTTCTTACATCCTAATAGAAGAAGAGAGGAATCTCATAATTCAATTGGATGGTGTCTATAGTTTTAAATAAATCTATTGGAGACAAAAATCAAGGATTAAATGACTTAAATAAGGTGTAAAACCAAGTTTTTTCATTTAACATGCAAAATTAGAAGGCAAAGAAACATAATATGAAGATTGAAGATGGTTATGGATAAAATTATGATAATCCTGACACCATCAAGGCTTCCTTGGTTTCCTCTTGGGAAAACATGCTCATGGAGGAAAATGAAGACAAAAAAGAGAAGAAAAGTAGGATCTCTTCCTGTATCATATCCCAACCTTGGATGATGATTCTAAATTCTAATTTAAAGTAGCTAAAGATGTCATTAAGGAATAATGTAGCTAACAATATCATCATGGAAGAAAATATTTTACATCATTGTCATGAGTTTACAAGCATGCTTGGTGGAGATCATTGTAAGTATCGTCTAGCAGAAACATCACATATTGCATATATGCTTGCCTACACCTCACTTGGAGAGATTGAGTTTGGGTGGAATATGTGAATAAATTTAGATTGCTATAGGAAGGATATAAAATTGTATTGAAATATTGGATATATGCTCATCAATCTCTCTCCCTCCTCTACCTATCTCTCTCCCTTTCTCCCTCCCTCTCTCTATCTCTTCCCATCTGAGCTCTCTCCCTATACCCCTATCTATCTTCATATGTCAACCTCTTTGTCCCTTTCTCTTCCAATATATCTCTATATCTATGTCTTTCTCTTTCCATTTATCTCTCCCCCCTCTCTCTCTCTCCCCTTATTTCTATCTCCCTCTCCATTTCTATTTGTCTTTCTCTACTTATCTCTCTCTCTATATCTCTATCGATTTTTCTCCCTCTTCCTCTCTCATTCAATTCATCTCTACCTCTATCAATTTTTCTCACTCTTCCTCTCTCGCTCTATATTCATCTCTACCTCTATATTCCTCCCTCCCCCTCCATCTGTAGAAATGTATCCCTCTCTCTACCCATCCATCTCACTTCCTATCTCTAGAAAT
Source organism: Sequoia sempervirens (assembly GCA_007258455.2). Lineage (NCBI taxonomy): Eukaryota > Viridiplantae > Streptophyta > Pinopsida > Cupressales > Cupressaceae > Sequoia > Sequoia sempervirens. The sequence continues at coordinate 9,592 of VDFB02345658.1, read as the reverse complement.
GTCTCCCTTTCTCTATCTTACTCACTCCATCTCTTCTACTCTATATCTTTATCTTTATTTCTTGTTCGATCTCCCTCTCACTCATCTCTCTATCTCTTTCTATCCATATACTTCTCAATCTCCCTCTCTCATCTATCTATCTCTTTCTATCCATATACTTCTATACGTATATCTCCCTATGCATCTATCTCACTATCTCTTTTCCTATCTCTATCTATCTCTCTATATTAGCCTCCCCCTCTCTACATATATCTCCCTCTTCCCCATCTTCTATCTCTCCCTCCTCTACATATCTCTCTCCCTTTCTCCCTCCCTCTCTCTATCTCTCCCCATCTCTCCCTCTCTCTTGCTCCCTCCCTATACCCCTATCTATCTTCATATCTCAACCTATTTGTCCCTTTTATCTTCCCATATATCTCTATATATATGTCTTTCTCTTCCCATTTATCTATCTCTCCCTCTCTCTTTCTCTCTCTCTATCTCCCCCTATTTCTATCTCCCTCTCCATCTCTATTTGTCTTTCTCTACTTATCTCTCTCTCTCTCTCTCCCCTCTCTCTATATCTCCTTATATCTCTATATTTCCATCTCTCTCTCTCTATATATATATATCCCCCTCTATCTCCCTATCTCTATATATTTATTTCTCCCGCTTATCTCCTCTCTATATCTCTATCTATTTTTATCCCTTTTCCTCTCTCATTCTATATTCATCTCTACCTCTATCTATAGGGAGAGATACAAAGGTGAAGCATTGGACCTTCCCAAAGATCCACCAATCTCAACACTACTCCCAACTATTTTGAGCATTTAAGTACATATTGTATGCTAGATTAGGAGGCATGTGTCAAAGCTCATATTTATTGATGCAAAATAGGTCCAAAGTAACAAATTTGACGTAGAGTTAGTTATAGTTTTGTATAAAATTTCAAGTGCCACATAGAGAAAAGATATTCCAATTTTTTATATCATGTCATCAAATTTGGCACTTCATCAACATTAACAAAGCAAAGGTATGTACTTGAACCCTTGCATTTAAATTTTTCTATATATATAAATATTTTAATATTTTCCCTCAAATCCATAATATATATATATTAGTGTGTATTTATTTATTGCAATAAAGAATTATCCTAATTAACACATTAAGAATTCTAAGGATTTGTGCTTGGAAAAAATGCATAACAATTTTTTTTGTTGGATGTTGTGTTGTATAGTTTAGAAAAGCTCAAAATATGAATAGGATTTTAAGGTCATATATTATGGTAGCTTACAATGCAAAAGAAGGAAGGAAATCTATTATCAATTTTAATCTACAATTTAATACCATATGAAAAATCACATGTAGTATTATATAAAATTAATTCTTGACATATTAATTTTATAAAATACACTTACCATTCAATAAACTTCTCCCAAGAAAGAAACCCTAAGTGAACATTAATTGAACCCTAATTGTAGATTCATAACTCTAATCATAACCTTAATTGAACCCTAATTGTAGATTCATAACTCTAATCATAACCCTAAGCAAACACTAATCCTAATCAAACCCTAACGCTAGCCTTAAAGTTATCATATAATCTAATTATCTCTCTTATCTAAATTTGGGTTGAATTAGTTTTCCTTTATTTTTAATTGCATATATTTTTTGTTTATTAGATCTTATTTTATGAATATATGCAAATATAATTTTACTTCTACATTCATTATATGCCTATTTTTTTCATGATATTTTAACATTCATTTTCTGGAATATTAGACCCAATCTCACACATATAAATATGAAACCTCAAAATTTTAAAATAATATTTAGGTTTTCCCACTTCAATTTATCATTTATGTTATTTGAATTAAAATATTTGAAATCATAATCTTAATTCATCTAAAAAAGAAAAACAAATTGATATATAATTTTTTATTAAATACATTTTAACTTATTTTCTCGGATTGTATAAATATCTTTCTTTATTTACATTTGCACTATTTATTTACAATATAGAGTATAAATATGTGGTAAGATTGGGTATTATCATCACGATTGAGTGCACCCTCTCCCCTGATAAATGTTTTTATTTTGCAGAGGGACAAGTTCGCATGATCGTAGACCAATCGTCGTGTGATCTTAGTCGTTCCTTGCCATCCCGTGATGACCCCACCAGTTGATCGTGATATCACAAGTGAGCGCCACATGTACTGGGCCCTCTCCCCTAATAAATGTTTTTTTTATTTTGCAGAGGGACAAGTTCGCATGGCCATAGATCAATCGTCGTGTGATCTCAGTCGTTCCCCGCCATCCCGCGATGACCCCACCAGTTGATTGCAATATCACGGGCAAGCACCACGTGTCTCATCCGGTGAAGCCAAAGGAATGATAAATACTTTGATGGGTCTTTCATACATTATGCCACGGGTTACTAAAGCAATTATAAGATGCACGTGTTTTAAATCAACAAAGATGTTATAATCCCGGTAGAAAGGTGCTCGATGGTTAATAACAAGGCTGACGACTGTGTTGAATGAACAAGATTGCCGATGGTTGAGATCCACGGTTGCCGGCCATCGTGTGATCAAAATTTGCGAGTTCTTTATTGATTGCGATATCACAGACGGGTGCCATGTGTCTCATCCAGTAAAGCCGAAGGAATGATAAATACTTTGATGCGTCTTTAATACATTATGTCGCAGGTTATATTTATTAATGTCTTAATATTAGTTTATAAATTGAAAATTAATTATAAATATTTTAAAATCAATTAAGTATTTCAATCTTAAATTTTAATATTTGACATTACAAATAAAATTAAACTAAATTCTAATTTTTAAAATCCATAAAATATTTATTATCTATTTAGTTTTACTAATTATCTAATACAATTAAATTAAATTAAATTAAATATTCATTTTATATTAACTAAACAAATTATTAATTAGGAATTTTAGAATAAATTAACAAATAAGATCTATATAAAATCAATCTTCTATTTTTTTTTCTTTGTGTCCAAATCATTTCATTTTTTTTTAAAATTATACTAAATTTAGATATCATAATTAAACACAAAATTTATTCTATTCATCCTAATTTTCTAGTTAAACCCTAACCCTATTTAGACTCTAACCCTTAGCCTAATTGAACACTAACTCTAATTGTAATTGACCACTAAGCATAATTGAATTCTACCCCTAACCATAACCCTAACTCTAACTAAACCCTAAACCTAACTCTAATCCCAACCCTAACCCAAGCCCTAATTGAACTTTAAAACTAACCTTAATTAAGTATTAACCCTAATTGAACATTTATTAAACACTAGTCCTAATTGTACGATAACCCTAACTTTGAACTACAATTGAACTCTAATCCTAACCCTAACACTAATTCTTATCCTAATTTAACCTTAACCCCAACCCTAACCTTAACCTTGACCCTATTTGAACTCTTATTGAATTCATAACCTTAATTAAACCCCAACCTCATCCTCAATCCTAACTCAAATTGAACATTAATTGAACCCTAAACCTAACCCTAAGTGAACACTAATCCTAATTGAACTCTAACTTTTTAGTTGAAAATATTAAAGTGCCTTAGATTTTCCCATTCATCGTCATTTATCATTCAATTCCTAAAAAAAATAAAAAAATTTATACTTTATAATGTTTTAATACACACCTAATATTAAGGGTTTAGAGTTTAAGGGTTAAGGGCTCTATGTTTAGAGTTTAAGGGTTAAGGGTTTAAGGTTTAGGGGTTAAGGGGTGAGGGAGAGAGACAGAGAGTGAGTGAGAGAGAGAGAGAGAGAGAGACCCGAGAGAGGGGAGAGGGGAAAGACTGAGAGAGGAAAGAGGAGGGAATGGGAGAGATATGGGGTAGAGGGTTACAGAGGGTAGAGGGTTTAAGGGTTTAGAGTTTAAGGTGGAGGGGAGAGATAGAGGAGTGAGGAGGAGAGAGACCTAAGAGAAGGAGAAGGGGTAGGAGGCTTAGGACTTGAGATAGAGTGAATGAGTAAGAGAGACTAGAGAGGGAGAGTGGTGCTAGGAGTGGGAGAAACTTGAGAGAGAGAGAGAGAGAGATGTGGGAAGGGAGGGTAGAGGGTAGAGGGTAGAGGGTTTTAAGGGTTTAGGTTATGGGTTTAGGTTAAGAGAGGATATAGGGAGTGAGTGAGTGAGAGAGACCTAAGAGAGGGAGAGGGGGTAGGATATCAAGATACCCTGAGAGAGGAGGAGGGAGAGAGATAGAGGAGGGAGGGTTATGCAGAGGGTAGATGGTTTAAGGGTTTAAGGTTAAGGGTGGAGGGAATAGAGATAGAGGGAGGAGGAGTGGGAGAGAAAGACCTAAGAGAGGGAGAAGGGAGAGGGAGAGACTCTGGAGAGAGAGACCTAAGAGAGGGAGAGGGGGTACGAGGGAGAGACTTGAGAGAGAGAGGGTAGAGGGTTTAAGGGTTTGGGGTTTAAGGGTTAAGGGTTAATGGTTTAGGGTTTAGGGTTATGGGTAGTGATGGAACTTCAAAGCTTTGTTCTCTGTGTTCTATTTTATCCTTCCTTGTGTCTCTGGTCATCTATGGTGTTTGGGAAAAGCCTAAGGTTGGTGTTTTACCTTCATCTTCATGTAAAACTCTAGTGTTCATCTTACACCTTGGATGAGATCTATTTGGCCATTACTTTTTGGGAAGGTTTTAGAAAAACTTTAAGCCCTGTATCGCTTTGTCTAGTTGGGCCCTTTTGTTTTATTGTTTTATTTCCTTCACCCGACTTTTTATTTTTCCTAATTCTTTTGTTGGTCCTATATTCCTCATAAACAACTTATGTCACTATTTGTCATCGACCCAGTGATGTCCCCTTATCTTTAGGGAGAGGGCCCAAGAGTCGTAAGCAGCTACCTTCCAAGATGTAGCAATTGACTGAATATCGTAGAACCTTCATTTTTTTTTAAATTTAGACTAGTCTCTTATTTATCTATAACTAAGGTTTGGAGGCGCAACTCATCATGCAACTCGCCACATCAATCGGTAGATCTTTTGAGAAGTTTCTAAAATTTGACTTTTAAAGGTTCGACCAAAACTTAATCATGGAACCCCCAATAATTGAACCAAAAAAATATCATTTGTTGCTTGTAGAATATGATATTTTTATTTAAATTAAAATTAATATACAACCTAAGTGGACCAAATACTTATTGATAACCATAAATCTTTGATATCTCTACCTTTTATATTCAACACATATGGACTAATAGTTGAACACAAAAAATCTATTTTTTTTTTATAAAAACAACACAATGATTTAAAATACAACTTATATTAAACAAAAATGAACCAATAGTTGAACACTAAAACTTTTTGAAAATCTTTCACATTTAATGGGAAAATACATGTTATTTATTGTGCTCACCTTTTATATTTGTGATAGGACAAACTATTAATATAAAATTATCCAATGCTTGTACATTTCTACACCAATTGTTGTACACATAAGAACAATATTTTTTCACTATGATAAAAATACTTGTTTCAATGAGTGTCTTATTTTATTAAATGAGCATTTTATTTTTTAAATGATATACTTATAGCGGAGAGTTGTGATATTTTATTTGAAACAAAAAAATACTTATTTCACTTCTTCATGAATGTATTTATGTTTTTCATATAACATTTAGAGGTTCTCATGTGTTCAAGTATGGGTCCATTTTTTATCAAGATTTGGTTTTTTCTTTGTTTACATTTGGATTGTTTATTTACAATATATAGTATAAATATGTGGTAAGACTGGGTATTATCATCACAATTGAGTGCGCCCTCTCCCCTAATAAATTTTTTTATTTTGCACCCCGCATGACTACTGGGCCCTCTCCCCTAATAAATGTTTTTATTTTGCACCCCGCACGACTACTGGGCCCTCTCCCCTAATAAATGTTTTTATTTTGCACCCCGCATGACTACTGGGCCCTCTCCCCTAATAAATGTTTTTATTTTGCAGATGGACAAGTTCGCATTGTCGTAGATCAATTGTTGTGTGATCTCAACCATTCCCCGCCATCCCGCGATGACTCCACTAGTTGATCATGATATCACAGGCGAGCGCCACATGTCTCATTCGGTGAAGCTGAAGGAATGATAAATACTTTGATGCGTCTTTAATACATTATGTCGCGGGTTACTAAAGCAGTTATAAGATGCACGTGTTTTAAATCAACATAGATGTTTTAATCTCGGTAGAAAGGTGCTTGATGGTTAATAACAAGGCTGTCGACTATGTTGAACGAATAGGATTGTCGATGGTTGAGATCCACGGTTGCCCGCCATTGCGTGATCAAAAGTTGTGAGTTCTTTATTGATTGTAATATCACAGGTGGGCGCCACATGGATCTCCTTGGCAACGAGTAGTATGGTAAAAAATTGATATATTTATTTTATTTTATTTATTAAATACTTACTAGCATATATATTGGGTATGTGTAGGATCATGATGGGCCAAAAAGTGGCAATATGATGGGTATGTGGCTGACGACTATTTTTTCACCCAAAATTGATGAAACGAAAAGGGTTTTTAAAGGAGATTCTCATCTTTCCACCGATATAAATAATTCTTTACTTTGAATTTAAGAAGTAATTATTATTTATTTTCTATTCAAATTATGACTAAAGTCCTAATTGATGTGGATGATTAAAACATCTATAGCTTCTAAATGAGTATCACATTTTTGAATCCAAAACATGTGTCATATTCTATGCTTCATACTATAGGATTAAAAAAGAAAATTAAATTTCATGAAGTTTTGACCAAGTTAAGGTATTTATTACAAGGAAGTTATATTTTTAAAATTTGTACAAAAAATTATAATTAATTATTTACTTGGAAAAATTACAAAAATATGCATCACATTGGGGGCATGAGTTCTATTTATACCTAAAATATTATAAAAAAAAAATATTATCATTTATTGTATGAGTGGTCAAATAGACATCTATTTTATTATTTCCTTGAAATTTAAGTACTACATTAAAATTTTAATTTCACCAAATAGTTTTTTTTTTAAAACAAAACTAGTAGTTTAGAAACTACATTGAATTTTCTATAGATTCTATTTTTACATATTTTTGACATAATATAGATAACTTATTCAAATTTTTACGTCAAGTTTCCTAACTCTGATTTTTCTGAATTTTTTGCCACTTAAGGGCCTTTTTTTCCATGATGATCCTGCACATACCCTATTATTTATTAATAATATATATAAATTATGTCGAGAGATATCCTTTTGATGCGTATATTGTACTATTATAAAATAGGCACCTTGACAAAGATATCTCTTGGCGTATTTTGTATATATTAATAAATAATATATATATGCTAGTAGCATTTGCAACACAACATGAAAGACAAGATTAGAATTACTTTTAGTTATAGAATTATAATCCTAACCCTTCTAATTTTTAAAATTCATAAAATATTTATTATCTATTTAGTTTTACTAATTATCTAATACAATACAATTAAATTAAATTAAATATTCATTTTAAATTAATTAAACAATTATTAATTAGAATTTTAGAATAAATTAGCAAATAAGATCTATATATAAAATCAACTTTTCTATTTTTTTTCTTTGTGTCCAAATCATTTCATTTTATAAAATTATACTAAATTCTAGATATCATAATTAAACACAAAACTTTATTCTATTCTAATCCTAACCCTAGTTAAACCCTAACCCTATTTGGACTCTAACCCTTACCCTAAATAAACACTAAATCTAATTGTAATTGACCACTAAGCATAATTGAATTTCTACCCCTAACCCTAACCCTAACTCTAACTAAACCCTAAACCTAACTCTAATCAAACCCTAACCCAAACCTACTTGATCTATAATCCGCCTTTAACCCAAACCCCAATTGAACTTTAAAACTAACTCAATTAAGTATTAACCCTAATTAACATTTATTGAACAGTCCCAATTGTAAATAACCCTAACTTTGAAATCCATGGGGCTGAAATCCCCTAATCCTAACTCAATACTCAATTCTTATCCTAATTGGAACTCTTAACCCCAACCCTAACCTTAACCTTGAACCTATTTGAACTCTTATTGAATTCAGAACCTTAATTAAACCTCAACCTCATACTCAATCCTTACCAAATTGAAAATTCATTGAACCCTAAACCTAACCCTAAGTGAACACTAATCCTAATTGAACTCTAACTTTTTAGTTGAAAATATTAAAGTTCCTTAGATTTTCCCATTCATCGTCATTTATCATTCAATTCCTAATAGAACTCCAAAAATTTATACTTTTATAATGTTTTAATACACACCTAATATTAAGGGTTTAGAGTTTAAGGGTTAAGGGTCTAGGGTTAAGGGGAGAGAGATAGAGGGAGTGAGTGAGTGACCCATTTACATATTATTCTTTTATTCTTTTCCGGTTAAATATTTAGTTACCCATTTACCGTTAGCAGATATGACCCAAGAATTTAATAGAATGGACTACTCATATAATACCTTGCATTATGGAGCTCAATTCTCTGATATATTACTACTTATCAAATCCTTTGTAAATAATTGTAAACTTATGGCTCCATTTAAGCATTTAATTGATTTTCTTGAATCAAAGAAAAAACATAGACACACAATTGAACAAATTCTCAAAAGAAGAATGACAACATCATTAACATTTCATTCAAAATTATGAATAGAAAATTAACAAGAGGAAAGATGGAGGCACACGAGTGTAGGCACAGGCGGGAAAAGAAGGATTTTGAAAATCAAAATGATGGAAATGGAGGCGGAGCAAGATCTGAGAAGTCTCAGGTAGATCAGGTGTTAGTATCGAGTAAGAAGCAAGGTGAGGATAATCAGGATGATGTGGACTCCGGAAACAAATTCCTGGTGGAACCGGGTGGAAAGGATATTCCGGCGGTTATTCCTGCGGTTTCCCCTGCTGGTAAAAAAAATGAAAAATCCAAAGATGCAGTGGGGACCACTAGTGGCATTGGAGGTAATCCAAACCCTGGACTTCTATGTTTGGGGTAAAATCGAATGGAAAGTCATCTTTCCCTCCAGTGTGAAATATCTCTTTCCCGAAAAAAGGTAAGTTTACAATTTTTGTGCCAGATCTGCTAATTGATCATAATATTGCTTTAATGGATAGAACCCTGGTTGGAAAATTTATGGGCCCTAGACCAAATATTGAAGTGGTCAAGGAGTTTGTTAAAAAAAAATGGAGAACTAATGGAAAAGTCTCAGTTGCACTTCCAAAGGGTTTTTTTGCATTTGAGTTCACTTGCAGAGAAGATATCTTGGCTGTTAGAAGTGGGGGTCCTTGGGTTATAGGGAAATCTTCCCTGGCTCTAAAGAAGTGGTCCTCTAATCTAGATCTTTTGGACTCTATTTTTGTGAATGTCCCAGTATGGGTCAGATTTCTGCGCCTTCCCCTGGAATACTAGAATGACGATGTCTTTTATGGTATTGCGAGTTCCTTTGGAGAGCTCCTTTCTATTGATTCTATGATAGCTGCTAGAAAGAGGTTGGTTTTTGCAATAATATGTGTATGGGTCTCTCAGAATGCTGACCTTCCCTCATCAATCGAGATTCA
>VDFB02345657.1:0-60765 GCA_007258455.2 Sequoia sempervirens | reverse complement strand
CCTCTTGGTACTTTGAAATTTGGCCAAAGGGGGTCTCCGAGAACTTGCGGTCGCATTTTCCCTTCATGACAGCATTTTTGCAAGGGAAGTCCGGCCCTCCGGGGCCGGATTGTCCGAACGCCCTGTAATGAAGATCGATACCATCTAAGGATAAGATTTATGATGTACTTCATTAATTATTTAGATGATATACTTAAAACATGGACTAACATGAACGCTTTTGATGTTTTGTTGTGCTAACTTTTCCCTTGCTTGTAGAATATATGGAATCGGCTGCAGGAACTTCAGGGGCCTCCGCCGAAAAGGACAAGGGCAAGAAATCTGGAAGGGCCGCTTGGGGAAAAGAAGATAAAGATCAGATGAAGTTTCAGTTCTAGGGTGAGCCGCTCCAGTCAAAGGTCTCAACAGACTAGAAGGAGATCTCAGATACAAACATCGGCCAAGTGGACATAGATGAGTTCACTCAGAGGGTCAAGGTCAACCCTAAAACAAAGAACGCCAGACTAATATGGCAGAGTGGAATCGCCAAGGCTGTCGGCTTCCCTCCCTCTCTGGTGGCACTCGAACTAGTAATGGCTTGCTGAGAAGCCTACCAAACGGACACCAGGACAATCGTGGATAAGGAGGGGAACATCCTCGCCGACATGTCTCCAGAAGGAATCAAAAAAACCTTTCACATCCCCACGTTCCCACATATGGAGGTCCCCATGTTAAAGCAGTGCCAGGCGGCGTGGGATGCCAATCCATTAGGGTGCAAGAAATCAATCAACCTCTACTGGCTTAAGGAGAAATGGGGCAGCGCTGCGAAGGTGCCCCAGGAACTCTTCCGAAGCGACTTTCATGAGGACTATCATGACCTGGTGACCATGTTAAGCAAGGTCATGGGCCTCCTAGCGGCCGCCTACTTCCAAGAGTGGATGGCATATTACATTGAATATATCCTGCGAGGGAATGGGGACGTGAACACTAAGACCTCATTCAACTGGGGAGGCATCATTAGCAACTGCTTCCACGAGCAGTTTGTAAACGTCAAGAAGAGTTCCAAGTTTTACATGACCTCTTACCTAGTATACTCCCTGGCAGGTCAGAGACAATACAACGGATTATGCGTGGCACCAGATCTGGGGCATAGGCGAGGGCTCAAGCCTTTTGACAAGTACCCTCAACTCCAATACCGCAACTTCAAGAAAGAATACTGCTGGGTCAATGATGCCTTTACTGGCCACATCATAAGATTGATCGCCGGAGACTTCGAGAGGAGGGTCTCCCACAGCGCCAAGGCACTCCTGAAGGAGTATGCCTTCCTATTTATCCAGTTCCCTAAGTTCACCTACATTCGGGCCCAGGGATTCACGGAGCGGCCAAACAGATTGCCGCGGTATCCAAACGACAGGATCATTCTCCTAGAGCTTTCCCGGCAGCTGCAACACATCGGGAACAGTCTTCGGCAACAAGCACGTAGCAGGGATCCCCTATCCCATGACCCTCGGCCAGGGCTTGTATCGACTGCAGACATCTCAATGTGCTAGCAATTCCAAAAAGGAGCTCAAGGAATACAATTTCGACTGGTACACGGCTCGCCCACGGATGGACCCACATGGCCATGTTAGGAAAGCGCTGGGGCCGGCATACGCCCACCAATACCATATTGAAGACTTCTGGGTAGATTGCAAAGACGACAAAGAGGTACTCATGAGAGATTACATGCGCATGACCATACAATTCTTGAGGAGGGTGCAGCCGTTCCCGGTGTCGGACCAGCTCGAGGAGGACGAGTCCTCCATTATGCACCCAAGGTACTCTGCGGTTGCAACCTAGCAATCCCCTCCATTGATTGGGATGAGCAAGAGGTCAATGACCTATACACTATCACCCAGCCGATCATAACTCGTACTAAGGAGTGGGTCGATGGGCGGGTGGCGCAACTGAAGCAACAAGGGGTGGTCCTAACATACGAGGCACTCAAGAGTGAGCCAAGCGCCACAGAGGACGTTGCCGCCACCACATCAGCTGGTGAGACTTCCAAGTCTCCCCCTGTCACCAGGTCTCAAAAGAGAAAAGGAACAAAGACAACACAGTCCGTGGACCCCAAAGAGCAAGCAACGAAAGAAATGGGAGGCTCATCTCCCAAAAGGCTCAAACAGACAGTGGCTACGACAGAATTGCAGCCTACCTTACTTCTCCCTGCCCCTCCCGTGCCACCCACCTCTCTCACTGCAGTTGCCGCTTCCCCGCCAGCAGTGGACATTTCTGTCCATCTTGCTCCCTCACCCCTGGCCGGACCAATAATTGACGTCGACTCCTCTTCTGGCATGACTACTCCCCCTTCCTCTTCTGCTACCATGTCACCCATTACATCACTCCCCCTGGCAACAATAGCGTCGCCTGTTCCTCTCACCACTATGCCCGAGGCCCTTGCGCGGCATATGTAAAGTCTTCCCCCTGAGCTCTCACAGATCCTAATGGACCCTGCTCTCCAAGCAGCCCTCGCCCAAGCCCTCGCAACAGCTCAGCCTTCACGACCGCCAACAGGGCCACCAGCCATGGAGGCCACAATGCAGATTTCAAAGGAGTTGGAGGAGCAAGAGCAGGAAGCCTCGAGGCCTATTGAGGAGGAGGCCGATGAATATCATGAGCACCCCGAGTACGAGCATCCAACCATCGACAGGGTGGTTTATGAGGAGGAGGAGACGGGCTCTTCTGAAGACGGGGATGAAGAGGATGGCTCGGGCGCCAAAGAAATCATTCAAACTTTTGATGAGGACCTTGAGGAGGAGTCGGCTCAGCAGCCAAAGGATGTTGGGGAGGAGGCAGAAAAGTCACCACAGGAAGAAGAGGGGCAACCACCAGAGGAGCAGCCGCTAAAGGATTCATCTGTAGCTGAGACCCATGTTGTGAAGAGCCCCGAGGCTGGGACTGCTGAAGAGAGGAAAGAAGAGGAGGCAGCGAAAGAAGAAGATCCCACCCAGCTATTGTCCACCAAGTTGCCCGTCAAGCGCCTCGTATTCATTCAGGACTCCGACGAAGAGGAGGAGGAAGCTACCAAGGAAAAGGAAGAGCCCCAAAAGGAAAAGGAGGCAGAAGTCTTGCCTCTAACTGAGAGGGGTGAGGGCAGCCATGATGCACCCAAGGATAAATCTGCCATGCCCGAGTGGTTGGAGAAACAGTTGGAGAAGGCTACCCCAGTGCTGAAGGACCCAAGGGCGAGATTGGAGGCCATCTTGGCTCGATCCCTGACCACAACAAAGAAGGAGAAGAAGCCTAAGGTTCGTTCCAAGATAACGATGGATGCTTTCGGCTCCCGAGAAGCGCAAGTTGCCACGCCTACAGTTGGCCAGACTGGGGTGGGCTACGATATCTCCACCATTGACTTAGGGAAAGCAACTAGGGAGCAGAAGGTTGAACACCTGGAAGAGTCGGTGGCCACGGTGGTGCACCTAATCAAGCAGGACAAGGTCACCAAGGACGAGCTCAAGGCGCAGGTTGCTGCCCTAACCGACTATATCTAGCAGTGGTCCTCAGTGGACGACCTGCCCACTACCTCCACAGCAGCATCATAGTCGCTCTCCAAGGAACAGATTGACAAGATGGAGAGGAGGAAGAACTTAGAGAAAACAACTGAGGATTGGTTCCGACGGGTCACATACGCCGGAAACATGGGAATCAGCAGGGCTCTACGGACAGCCAACAAGTTCTTGGATTTGATCCAATCCCTGGAGAGCACCAGAAGGCTCTGCACCAATTTCCCTGCGACGTACGACTCCACCTTCCCGAGAATTAAAGCCATCCTTCAGATGCCGAAGAATACATGGGAGGAGAAGCTAGAGCTGAAAACGGAGGATCATTGGCTAGTGGATGTGTGGTGCAAAGACCTCATCAACCGGAAGGAGAGGTTAGAGCAAATCCTGAATAAAATGGATCCGAACATTGAATGGATCAAGGAGATCTGGGCAGAATGAGCCGAGTATCTCAAGTTGATGACGGGCTATGATATGCCCACAGTGCAAATGGACGCCGAAAAGATCAAGCCATACTTCGAGGAGAAGATGAAGGACGGGATAGCCGGAGAAATCACCACGGAATTCCTAAGTTTTGCTGCCCGTGCCTTCGATCGATTAGAGCTATTCAGAGATCAGGGCTCGAAGTATGACGAGGATTGGAAGCGGCTGGAAGAGAACGCCAAAGAATGGAGCTACAAGGCGTTGAGATGCGAGATCCTTCAGATCGACAAGCTCCAAGCGGTCATCCTCAAGTACATAGAGCACGCAGCCTCTGAGGAGCAAGAGGATAGCCCAGCGAAGGAAGAAGACCTCCCTGAAGAGTAGCTACAGCCAAGGAGACAACAATTAGCTACAGGATGAAAGAGCAATAGTGTCATCCACTAGATGACGAAATAGGGAAGAGACAAAAAATGTTTTTAAATTGTAAATCTATTTGGGGGTAGGTGAAACCCTATTTTGTAATGAATCTTGGCCACACAATTGTAATGAATCTTGGCCATTCATTTAGCTTTTTGAAAACTATAAATAGAGCACTCCCCTCATTTGCAAAGTGAGAGTTGAGTTGTTGTAAAGGCATGCTGCAGAAATTTATAAGAATTATCATTGACTTGGTGTATTTCCTTGATTTCTCTCATGTTATTTGATTCATTTCTCCAATAATTAGATGCTTGACTTAGATCTCTTTGCTATTTAGTTAGCTGTTCATTTTATTCGGATGAATTTTAGGAATGCTGTTGGGTGACTGTGAAAATTCCTGCTTTGTTGATGATCCCTTAGTCCATACTTTTTGCTATTTGCTGAAGGTAGATAGCTGTGCAAAGTTAGCCTGGACTTGATTATAAAGCTGCCCTAAATCTTTATCTTTGGTTCATGCATGCATGTGGTGAATGAAGGATGAAACATCTACAGCCCTTAGAAGATAGCACAATTTCCATGATACTGTGAAATCCCTGCTTAAGTGGGACATTGTTTTGAGGAATTGTCCATTGCAGGAACTCCATTGTTACTATTCATAGCAAGCTTCAGACTTAGGAACTTTTCCTTCCCTTCGCTCTTTTTCCACCTTTTTTAGAAACTGAACAAAACTAAGGTTCATTGCACTTTGTAAAGCCAAATCTAACAACTAGAAGGAGTTCAAGATCGCTGTGCGAACCTACAGCCAACTCATAATAGCTTTTATCCCAATAACTTCTTTTCAAAGATCCAACTTCATGCTTTGTGCCTACACTTTGTATTTTCTGTAAGACCGCCTTGTGATTCCAGCAAATCACATCAAACTACTGAGGTATCTAAGCACTGTCATGACCTGACATCCGAGAGACCTTGGGATAGTGTTCTGCAATCTGATTGTGGAAGATTGTCTTTCAAGAGAGGTAGTGCACCTACGCACTGCCTGTGTTTAAAAGTGCATAAAAACACCGTCAACATGACCTAATGATCTTGACTCACCAATCGACACCTCTACTTACCTTATAACTTAGACAATTTATATAATGCATGTGGTTTTACTAGTAGTTCTAATACTATTAGGTTGTTTTGGGAGTGAATTCATTATCCTTTTTTACCTAGGTGTGGTCTTTGAGAGGTGTTTGTGCAACATTTTCAATTTAGAGGCTCTCAAATTAGTTAAAATTGTGTTGGGTCTTGTATGTTTAGAGAATTTAGGCATTTTTGAGGTACTAATTGCCTTTGTTTTCATTAAAAATTGGAGATATTGGTGATACACAAACATCTTAAGAGATCGGGTGCTTCATGTTTTTCTTCCTAATTATGACAAAGCTCTATCTTCTTCTAATCCTAAAGTGTTTCTAGTTGTTGAGGCTATTGTAGATTGTCATTTGAAGGCTTTGCAAGTCAATCTCAATGTTCTCAAGGAGTTTTTGGTTGTTTTAATTAACATTAATAGTCTTTCAACTTATACCTAGGCTTGGTGGTGAGTTTTTTATGGTCTCACATAAACATGGCAAGTTAGAAATCAATCGTCCATTTTCTAGGCCTTGCTTTTGTAAACAAGTTATGTGTTATGCCTAAAGAAACCAATATAATTTCAAACATATAGTTTAGGTATTTGAATGATTGAAGATCAAATTGTAGATCATATTCGCTGACTCAGATCTCCAGATTTATTGCATGATTCCAAACCAGGCTCCTTCTAGAGTGGTGGACCAAATTAAAAGTTGGGGATGCAAGATGTTGTGGATATGAGAGGGATGTTGTGGAGGCGTATTCTCTTATTTGTTAGGATACGGAAGGTACCCACGCTCTTGGATGAGTACATCTCCAACGATGTGATGTCATTGCCACAAAGATTTCATTGGTGGAATCCATAAGGAAAATGTGGCAATCAACATAGAAGCATTCAACCCATCGTCCTTAACTTTATTAGCAAGACCAACCCAGCAATAGAGGCTTCAAAGTTAGTGAGAGCATAGATACAAGTTAATTTGCTGGAAGTAGAACTCTTTTGCCTCTTAAATCAATTATTATTATAAGTTGTTCAACTGCCAAATTATCCTGCATTTATTTATACTTGCAAAAGCACAATCACAAAAAATCCTTCACAATTTTCTACAATAGACACAGTACCTTTCTAAACCTGCCAAGTCAACCAGATTCAAGCGTCCAAATCTATGATGAGTCGAGAATTGACATTCCCACTAGAAAACAATAACAAATATATTCATCAAAATGGTAAATTAAAGCATATAGATATTTTTTTTCAATGTACGTAACAATGATATCCAACTAAAACAGGAATGCCCTACAAGCTTTATATTTACCATTATAAATAGAACTTTCAACAAGAGAAATTTTATTTTTCTCAAGAAGAGATAGGATTTTAAATTTTAATTCTGATCAATTTGAAGTTAAACATGATTTGCAAACCTTTAAAAATTTTGGTTCCAAGGGTGGACTGCAGCCAAAAAGTGGCATGACTGACACAAAATATTGGGAAAACAGAAATCTGCTTTACCTTGTTTTCAATGATACAAGTAAATACACTATGAGAGCAGCTGCTAGCACGGTTCATATTCGTTGCTGCAACTTCTCTGTTTGCAGCACCCTGAAGTGGAAAATAAAATTAGCTTTGCAAAATATTTCTTCCTTAACAATCAACAATTCTCATCATGAAGAAATTCAAAACTCTGAAGCTATTGCAATATATGACCTGAAGGATCAGCTTAATAACATCGTTAACACCTTTCACCTCAATTTTTGCAAGATTTTCCACATATACTCCCTTCTTAGCATCTTCCCTCATCTTTGCATCAGAAGATATCAGGTAAGATTGCATTATAAGTAATCAACACAATGCTTAGATCAGTTGTCTACAATAAATTGAAAAAAAGATGTCACTTTCTTGCCTGCAAATTTGTTGATGATGGCTCTAGGAGATCAGCAAACTGCTCATTGTATATCTCTAGAAAGGAGCACTTGCAAACAAACTTCAAATTTTCTTCTCTTCTAGTATCCTCTTCCTATGGGATACTTGAAATCAGTGAGCTATCAACAAGTAGGTTGCCAATGAAACTGAAGAGTAAACCCAAACCCAAACATAGATTTAAAAACCTTATGAATTCTTGTGAATAAATGCTCAAAACCACACGGTGTCATTCCGTAATTTGCACTCAGTTTTTGCTCCGCATCCTCAATGTCACCAAGCATAGTATGTGTTTTCCCACTGCCAGTCTGAATGAGTCAGAAAACAAGTCAATTTTATGGAAGCAAAAAGAAAATTGTCAGAAGGAATAAGCAAGAATTTAAAACAATATAATTAGATAGAATCCAATATAAAACGTGTTTAAAATAACATGACAACAAACTAGTGGAATGAAGTGTTATGTTAATTATAAAAAAAAACTAAAAGAACAATAGGGATGAGATAAGTAAGAATAGTTAACAAAGAACGGTCTTGCTTGGCCATATACAAACATTCAGCTATTATATCCTCTCATGAAATTCTCAACCATTGGCAATCCAGCAACTCTGAACAGTTGTCCTACATTCATTCATAGTTTTAGATGGTACAAAAATTGGAGTAATAAGATAACAACATACAATAGGTTATATTTTATTCTAAGAACTAAGTATTGACCTGAGTTATCTTTTCACCAGCTACAAGGTCAAATGTAAAACGAGATTCTGGGTTCCCCAACCATGTTAAAGTGTGGGAACTATCCTGTTTGACACATCTTGAATGACCTTGAGAAGCAACTTCAATGTCACTAAGAGGAAAAATTCGAATAACAACCTGGAAAAGCATAGATGGTAGAATGAATTTTAAAGCAAACAGCTATTATCAGTGACATAAAGAAAAGGCAAACAACATATTGTCTGGTGTTTTTCTCTCTATTCCATATTAGCCAGTATAAGTACTGCAATGACTTGCTAAGTCCCTAGTACACATAAAGCTGAGCACTAGGTGACATCTGTCACTACTAACCCTGCTAGGCCAAAATCAAAGTATAAAGTGTAGTGCAAATGAAGAAATGAACAGAAGTTGTATCTTCATCGAAGCACATGCTGAACCATAGGTAGAATCTGATGTGTTTGCTTACAAATAGAATTAAAATTTCACAAATGCAATGATGTAGTTGTATCTACATAACAAACCTACAAACAACTTACGTTGTCCATTGTAAGTCAATGAGAGTATTTGTGAAATGTGTGCATGTGGTCCTGTTTCGTCAGCTTCCATTGATAGAATCAAACTGCAAATAGAAAGCATCTTCCAGAAGGGTATGTTTGAGTGCAATGAAACAAATAGGCATGCTAGATATTAATAATTTGAAGAAAAGAGTAGAGTTGTCAAACTACAAAATATTTCCTAAATTGTGAAGCAAGCTTCACCAGTTGACATGCACCCATTGGTAGTGTCACCATCAAGAATTTACATTCATGTTAGATTATGGACATAGTGTACTAATCAGCAGCCTTCAATCATTACAAATTTACATTCCTGGTAAGTTCCAACCAGTGTATAGATAAAAGAGAATCAAAACTTAGATTATAGGCCAATATTCAAAAGTTCAAAAACACTAAGATGCATCTTCAAGCAGATAATATTTTGCAAAGTATAAAATTAAATCTCTGCGCAAAAACACAGATAAGATAGGGATTGTTGAAAAAGACAAGTACAACCTTTCAATTATTCAACTATTGAAAACCAGTATACCATAGGTCCATAATAAATGCATTAAAAACATCAAAAGAGTGTTCTAAAGTGTAAAAAGAAATTTCAAATTTCACTATTAGTTTTAAAGTAAAAATTACAAAAGACAAAGAAAATCGAAAGATGCTTCTTGTTTTGCACAAAGTAAAATGTTTTCCATAGTATAGACAGTAACAGGATCTGGAAGAATGACCAAGTGAGCACCATCAAAATGTGTCTGGTCATCATCACTTGACCATCCATGTAAACGTGTAGGGTAGACATCACTAAACAATCCTTTTGTACCACTCACATGTACTGTGTAACATGTGTATTCATTAATATTTTCCCACTTTCCACCCTAGAAAAAGAACAAAGAATGCATATGAAAGAGGACTTCTAACAGACCTCCTTCTGAGAATATAGATCGCTGGTATCACAGTGATAGTTATTGATATTGTTGCAACAAAATGCCAACGATCATGCCCATCCAGCAATTCAATGTATTTGTCAAATATTGAACCATATACTAGAGTTTTTTTAAAATTTAATAATGAGTTTGGCCGGTTCCGGTTTCAAGAGCCCTATGGAAGGATTTCAAAAGGCATTTCAATTCACCTAGATACTCATTCTTAACAGATTCTACTTAACAAAAAATCCTTAATACAATATGCTAACATTTAATGCTTAATTTTTGAATTGTGTTGATGTCCAGGACCTTGGCTACAAGAACTATCTAATGTTTTTGCTTACAACAAAAGGTTCATTGTTGTGGAAGGGAGTTTTTTGGAAGGCCTATGGGATAAACAGAAAAATGCTCAGAAAGACCAGAAAAGAGCTTTACAAGAAAGCTGAAGTTGGTTCCCATCTTATCATGACAGAAAGAAGGCTAATTCCATATAAGAGTACATTGAAAACACATTGTTTTAAATATAAGTTTTGGCAAAGCACATGCAGTCAAGGCATTATAGAGGAAGTTGGGCTTAGCTAATACTGTAAGTCTTAGTTGCAAGAAGGTAGAAACAGTTGTAAACTGCTCCTGGCAATGCAAATCAGGTAGAACCATGAAGGTCCACATGATTTAAATGTTTTTTTGTTGCTCATTTCAAGAAAAAAGGGGTGTATTAAGGATAACTAGATGAATACTCAAGAGTCAAGACCAAGGGAAAAAGATTAAGAATGCTATAAGAGCTTGTTGGCATCTACATTCTTTGAAATGGCAGATGCAAGGGCTCATAGTATCAAATGGAATACTTTGAAGAATAAGATTTGTTTCATAGATGAATGAGCTCGTAGTATCAAATTTAATATTTTGACTCAGATTAGAAATTCCAACAATCCTGTGGGTAATAGAAATTTATTACTCATTAAAAAAGAGAGCTCTGCAGTGAATATTATTGCAAAATATAAAATAAGATAGTAAATACACCTTAAATTTTGTAGGGTATTGTGTTTGATTTAAATATATTTTTAAGGAGACCAAGTTTCATATACTATTTGGAAGCTTTCTGGTCAAGTCTGTATTGTAGGAGAAATCTCTAAAATTTTCAAATGAATAAAAGTACAAACCCATTTTATAATGACTAAAATTGTTATTTACAGTATTCATTCTATTTAGTCCAGTATATGGAACTTACAAAGTTTGAAGTGTTGTCAGAGAACTGATTTGATTTGAGAGAGATCCCTTCAACCCCATGCCTGATAATATTTTGTACAAGAACGAATGCATTTATAATAACTTAAAATTAGACATGGCTAAAAAACTCTTTCCTAAACAAATATAGGTATACCAATTATTTACAGGCGCTACAATCCATTTTTCTTGATGGGTATTATATATTATCTATCTCATCTTAACTCATATCTGTCTCAATTCATCTCATAGCCTTTCACGTTTCTCTATATTTTGGTTTTTTGGATCTTCAAAATAGTAAACCAGAAACAAATAATAAGGTTACAGACTTCTTATGTAAAAAGTAATGGAGATCTTACAGTGAGGTAATGCAGCCATCTGTGCAGGTTACCTCATCCTATTAAGAATCACAGGGATATGTGCCACTCTTCCAGCTTATTGGCACCATACTTTCCCACAACAACCTCATGACATTTAGGGCAGACGTTGTATGTAAAACACAATACCCACATAAGAAGTTTGTGCATCTTTATCAAAAGATCACAAGAAAATGATGAATTTTTAGAGAGCTTACCGTCATTGCTGTTTGTGACGCCTGTAACTCCAACTGTCTCCTTTCCATTTAAACACCCTAATCACCAACTGTCGAAACCTGCAGGCGCCTCCTTCAAAACTCGTGTGGTCTCTTGCATTGGAAGCTGCAAATGCATCTCCGAGCCATCTGCAATGCCAATCAGAGACCACCAAAATATTCTGCATAAATTTTTTTGTAGAAAAACCTACAACTTGTTCATAGCCATAGTTCAAAATAAATCTAACGATTGATTGGCTGAACAAAAAAAAGCCTCTACAATAGTTCCTGGCAGGAACTAACAAAATGCCAAGTAGCTAACCTTGAAGAAAATAACTTCCAAACTTTGTTACAATCAAGCAACTAGACACCAAATCTGCCCACACATTAATTAGAGGATGGAAAGCTTGCAATATTAAGGTACAGCATAACTTTGACAAACAATCATTATTTTTCAATTTCATTAGTGTCCTTTAACCTAGACTCCATGCCGAGGTAGGACATATTAACCCTTGATCATTAGAAGATGCCATCAAACAATCACTAAGGCAAGATAAGTGTTACATGAAGATGCATGCCCACACCTCAAACCCCTGTCTTCTTAGGCATTTCGGGGACAACATGATATCAAAGAACGTCCCCTAATTGTCCCCCCAACAGAGAAAAATTGTAAACATCCAGTAAGCATGTTCCCATTATTGAGGATGGCAAGAAACAATTAGTGGATGCCTCATTGAACCCAAGGCAACCAAGGCCATCTCAAACATCCATCGAGTGTCCCAAGTATGATTAGGCACCTGACAACTGACAATTATTTAATGTGTCTACAAGGGGTGTGGGGATTCCACAAACCCTCCCACGCTCCTTATTATTTATTTATTTATTATATCTATTGAATTAATTTATCCTTCCACATCACAGTTCTCTAATAACTGCTAACAATTCACTGCATGAATATTCACCACCATGACAAATTCACCCCAAGGAAAACTTACCACGAGGAATTCACTGCCTCAAAAATTTATCGCATTAAAAGTTTGTGAATTTTCCTGATGCCATAAATTATTAAATAATCTTTTTAATTAAATACACTTACTACAAATGTCAAACTAACTTTGCATCTCATCCATCCATTTCATACATCTCCAAATCTCTGTAATGCCCCGCCACGCAACCCTAGGGGAAGTTGCAATTTACTACACAAACGAATTAATTTTTTTTTTTAAAAAGAACAATTAACATGCAAGTTCACTATCCATTGGCAACCAATCCCCTAAGGTTACGAGACTGAGTTACTTAAACCCAAACAAGAAACATGAATTATCACCATAACATTTAATTGCATAACAATTAAGTTCACATACATTCCATACATAATAATTTGCATCAAAGAATATGAGATACCACTTGATTCCAATAATATAATTTACAACATGATTACAACACTCATTCCCTCAATGAGATAAATCCAATAAGCATGATTACATATTACAAATTCCACCTTGATAATAAATGAGCGGTAAAGAAATACCATATACCACTGAAAAGAATAAAGCATGAAAAGATACTGGAACCCACGAGCTCCCCAACTGGAAATCTCGTCCACATGAACAAGAAGACAACCCAATGGATTAAGGTGTACGTTCCACCCAACCGTTTGATACCCAAAGGCTCAGCCCCTGTGCTAGGAGATAGTAACCAGGAATTCCTAAACAAGATCATTTACCTCTAGGCACAGGTTAAAACATAACCAAACTGAATGGATACAAGTACAACATCACTTAACACAAAGGTTACAATGCTTCTAAAGAACAATAATATTTTACGCAGTACAACAAACTAACTTCTGGTTGACATAGAGAGAGTGTCACGACATTTGCTACGAGTTACCTTGGCTCAACTGTCTAAGGCAACCAAACCCACATCTTGGGCTATCTTGGCTCAACTCTACCAGCCGCTGGACCCTCATACCAACTGCGCTTCTCGTCTCATCTCAAACCTTAAAAGCGAATGAATTATGAGAGAGGCATTAATCATCTTAATTAGTCTGAGAGTTTTTCATTAATTCTTTTTTTAGTTATCACTTACTTAAACCCTATGTGAGTTACCCTGACGCCCCTTTGTGTGTCGGACCCCCACAAAGAGCCACTCTCCTATCGACAACATACACGGTATAAACCACAATGAATAACCGAATAAGACGACCTCTCCAGACCAAGGAGACAATAAATAAAAGAAATTCACTCTAAACACTGGAGGAAACAAAAGTACAAAACCCTCTCCAAACACTGGAGGAAACAAAGGTCAAAACCCTCTCCAAACACTGGAGGTAACAAGGTCAAAACCCTCTCCAAGCACTAGAGGCAACAAAACACATACTCCACTCCTAATCCAAATGAGACACAAAACTCAAAACCCACTCATAAACCAAAGGAGGCACAAAAACCAAGACAATCCAAAGGTTGACTATCATAACGACAACCCATACAAAGGAATGAAACCCTATCTGGAAGACTTAGGGCATTTACTCATTTTGCACAACATCGAGAATGAACGAAACAAGATTTAAAAAGCATCATAGGCAACTCAATATCTAATGTTAGGGTTTCCTAAATCCAATCCAAGCAATAACATAGTGCATGAAGTCAATTAAATTATTAACATTATTTGCACGCACTTAAAAGTCATCAAATCACATTGTCGACATTAAAGGATTTAAACCAAAAATTTAATTTTACTTGCTCAATCATAGATAAGGATAAAAATAATCTTTTTAAATAAAATAATTTGATTATAACCTCGACTTTTAAATAATAAACAAAAAAACATATATTATAAAATCAACTTTTAAATAGAAACATTCATTATAAAACCAATTTTAATTCGATCTATGAGAATAAGATAACCAACTTAAGATTAATATATTTAAATATGAATATATAGATAAGGATAAAAATATGATATATTTAAATATGAATATATAGATAAGGATAAAAATAATCTTTTTAAATAAAATAATTTGATTATAACCTCGACTTTTAAATAATAAACAAAAAATCATATATTATAAAATCAACTTTTAAATAGAAACATTCATTATAACACCAATTTTAATTCGATCTATGATAATAGGATAACCAACTTAAAATGAATATATTTATATTCGTTTAAATATATAAATATTAATTAATTATTTATTTCAAATATCAATTTAAATTCACAATTTATTTAAAACCAACCCAATTTGTTAATTAACTATATCCAAGAGATATACACATAAATATATATATTTGCAATCATATATATATATAAAATTTTAAAAATTTATTTATTTATTCATTATTATTATTTTATTATTATTTAAAAAAAAAAACAAATATACATAAATAAATAAATATATTATATATATATTATAATTAAATAACATATATACAATATATATTATATACTATATATAAAAAATATATATATAATTTATATTTTATAAAAATAAAATAAAAAAACAAAACAAAGGAAAAGCTGCTGCGCAGGCCCCAGAACAGGGGCGCAGCCCCTGCTGGGGACTGCTACGCAGCCCCTCCCCACATGGGGGTCGCTGCCTTCACAGCCAGCGCCTCCCATGGTGGGGGGTGGCTGTGGGCAGCGCCCAGCCCCAAACCAATAATTTAAATTTTTTTTTTTTTTTATAAATAAATTTCCAATACAAGGAAAAAACGACCACCTGTTCTGGTTCTTCCCAGAACGAATTCACACAGAAATTTTTTAAATAAACGATTTTTTTTTTTTAAAGACAAAACTTTCAGTCTGCGTAGATTTTATATGTAAAAAAAAAAGTGAAGATTTTATATATACATATTTATATCATCCCACAGACCAAATTGGGCAAATATTCTACAGAATAACAAAACCCAGCAACATTTAATTTAAAAAGAAAACATAATGAAATTTTCCAAATACCCACACAAAGATTTTTTATTCCACTTTGTTTCATTCAAATTTCTATTGTTAAAATGAAGGATTTCTATTGCAAGTTTTGATTTCACAACAGTAATCTAATTTATTCTTAAGATTTAATCAAGATTTCAACAAAGAATTTGCAAAGAAGATTTAAACTGAAAATACAAATTTCATACACAAATAAATAAAGAAAAACCTGTGATTTCAGATTCCAAATTGCATCCTTTCCAAATTCCCAAATTGCATCCACTTGAACTCTTCTCCCAAATTGCATCCACAAAACTTGAACTCTTCTCCCAAATTGCATCCACAAAACTTGAAATTTTATGCATTTTTGAAAATTTCTTTTAAACAAAAGCGTTTCAAAATTTGCAAAGAATTTATTTATCCTAAAATTTCAAAAAGTGAAATTTAAAACACATTTCTATTTATTTTATTTTATTTTATTTTAAATTTAATTTAAATATTTTACATGATTTTTACTTTTATTTTAATTAAATCATAATATACAATAATGCCAAAACCACTATCTCATTTAATATGTCACCATTAATCTAATTAATCAATAAACTCAATCTAATTTATTAATTAAATCAAATCAATCAATAAAATAAATCACATTTAAACATCATTTTAACTACCCCCACCATTTAATAACCTTTTAAAATATAAAATTAATTAAATATTCAAGGTGAAATGGACCAAATCAAAACAACTAAACTTGATGACAACCCGACAACACACTATGACTAGGGTGACAACTTGGCACAGAAAACCTAGCTACTATCTCCCAATCGATTACCGTTGGTCACTAAACACACTCAAACTTGTGAACTAGGTGAAGTTGATGTCATGTACCTATCAACCTGCGAACAAAGATTACATCGAACATGCATAGATATAATATGATCAAACACACCGTGAAGAGGAAATCTCAAAATCGTAAGGCGCTCGTAAGTGAGTAATACAATCCCGTCCCCTTCACCAATACACTTATCATAGACTGACAGTTCCATCATAAACAAATATCTCATGCAATAATATGTTACAATAACTAATCATCCTTACACCAATTTAAAACATGACAAATAAAGCATTCGATAAGATACAGCACATCAAACCAATTAAACTATCGCTCTATAATTATCTATCAAATCACACACACATAATACAACAGAGAGGTATTACAATCTCAACCACTCACATAAGGATGTCTTAATACACCTCCTAAACCTAGCCCTTATCCCTCATGTGACAGTTGTCACATGACTATAACTTTAACCAAACCCTAATCCTCAATGAATCCTAACCATCCATTAATCAATCTATCTTGGCCTTTGATTTCTTTCTCGACAATTCTATAAATGAGAGGCCTCTCATCTCACTTGAGCATCCACTTTCATTATGGCATTATCTTGCTAAAAAAATTATTGGGTCATCAATTATCATAGTTGTATGCTCCTGCATTTTCTATCTAATATATCTTCATCATATCCTCATGATACCCATTTGATCATTCACCATATCAGTCCTACCATCATGTTACTGGTTTCATAAGGGATCACATTCTTCCATCAATATATCAAGAGAGAAAATCAAATGGAGCTAGGGTGCACTCTTCTTCAACTCTATTTGAGGAGAAAGAAGAGTTTTAGATGAAGGTATTGTGTATGTATTACATTATCTTCTATATTATTTACTTTTAAGTTTTTTTTGTCTTCAAGTACAGATTGAGATATAGAATATCATAAACCAATTTGACACATAATTATACCTCTTGCAAATTCACAACCAAAAATTCTGCCGGAAAATTCACGCCCAACAATTCACTGGAGAAAATTCACCACCAATAATTCACGGTTACGGAAAATTAATCCCAAATTTTGAATGTGATGAATTTTCCTAGAACCGTTTTAATCAAATAACAATTTCAAAACATTAAAAAAGTACGAACATTATTTTTTATCAATACACATAAAACTCTCTATATTAAAAAAAATATTAGTCATTACAAAGAAGCTCCTTACAAGTAACTAGAAAATATTATATGCTATCTACAACAATATTTAAATAAGAAATTAACTGTCCAAATAGTGGAGACATAAAAAAATACAACATATTTCCAGTAAATCTGATTTAAGGTGTTTTTTTCTATCAAGATATTGATAAAACCCCACTCCTTTGGTGGGCCCTCACTAAAATCCAGTCGTAACATTCGTTTGCTAATATATTGAAGTGTCTAATTTTCAGAACGTCGTTTTATATTTAAAACAAGGGCACCCACACAGCGCACAATCACCATATTTACAATACAAGTGACATATTGGACTGCTTTCACTTACATTGAGCGCCCTTAGAGATAAATGATAGCCATGCACTTTGATCAAAATTATTGCAGTTGCTGAAACTCTTGACAGAACACAAGATGATAACGATTACGATCACGTTTGAACAACTCCAGGAGTTGGGTGAACTGCGAATTTAATACAGGCCAGATAAACTTGAAAATTGTTTTGACACCAATTTTATTCAGGTTAATGGTATAGGATCTATTGATGACCTTCAAACTGGATTTACAAGTAAGAGGCCAATTGTTGAATATTATAAAAGATGCATGAATCCAAGAATTTTAGGTGTTGCAGAAGAAAGAAAAACCATTGAATCTTTCAAACTGTGCCCTACAATCACAAATTTTAAGGTGTTGCAGAAGAAAGAAAAACCATTGAATCTTTCAAACTGTGTCCTACAATCACAAATTTTAAGGGCCAACTAGCATGTCAGGATGACATTAAGTCAAGATATAAACTATGAACTATTGTGCATCCAATTTAAAGGGAACTAATAATTTTAGTTTTGATTCTCCGAAATTCGGAGCTGTAGAAAATGCAAAGGGTTGTTGGTGATGGCATCATGAACCAAAAATTAAAATATGTAATTGTTTGGTAGATTTACAAACTTTGATATGTGATCTATGTGAACAGTCATTTCATATTACTTGTCTGAAATAAAAAGTGAAATCAAACAGCATTGACGATTGGTATGGTCCAACATCTCAATGAGAGAAAAAAATGTGAATATCTTTTTTCTAATAAAGAAAATATTGAATAAGTTTGCAGAGCACAAGAAGAGAACACATATTGTTAACAAGTACCAAGAGGAAATACCTAAATGTCATTGAGTGGTTTTGTGGTACCAATAGAGGAAATTGAAGAAAAAATGTCAAAATCAAACGTAAATGATGTATACACTTCATGCCATAATACCCCTTTTTTATAATTTAATGTCACATATTTTATTTTTTAATACTTAATAATTTTAAATCACATCAAAAAGTTGCATGTGTGCTATGTTTTTTTTTATTAATGGGTATTTCAGCATATATGGGAGAAAGGTTTGTAATGTGCAAATTCTTTCCCACAAAATTTTGAGGAAAATTGGTTTCAATGCAAGGAAATAATTTACATGAAAGGGTAGATATGCTTAGATGAAAAAAAGAAAAGACAACACATTTGTTGTGGAAAATGGTGAAGGTATTTCCTTTTGACTTTTTGCTATTTACATTCGTTTTTATCACAGTTCAAGATTTTATTTTTTAAGTATCTTAATTTTCAAGATCTCCATTGTCATTTTCCATTTCCCCTTATTTGAATATAATACTATAGTATTTTCAAAATAAGAAAAAGAGGCAGCATAGTGCACCATCAAACATGGGAATCATTTTGGTATAAAGCCACTGTTTGTTGGGTTTCTAATCTATCAAATTTTAGATGATCCTTGTCTTGTTGAAAAGCCACTCAAATTTAATTTTGGATGATTTTCTGTAGAGGGTTATTACCCACATATTATATCTTTAGGGAAACAATACTTCTTTTCAATTTTCTCAAACATGAGTTACACCTCTTCCTTTGTTGCCACTTTGACTTGTTTCTCTTTCATTGCACATTATTTGATGTTCATTTTAACTTCCTCCTCCTAATGATGATACATTTTGTGATGCCATATTCCATATGCCCATTGCTGTCTTGATCTCTTCTCTATCATAAGGATCAAACAAGTTTGTATTAAGTTCTTCAAAAGTTGATTTAGAGTAAAAAATTCTCCCTATTATAAATTTCAAATCATTCTCTTTTACAAATTTTTAACTATATGAAAGTAAGACTTTTTCTATTTCACAAGTAGTTCAAATGGACAAAGGGGTTTTAACTGAAAACTATTTTTCAGTGTGACATTTAATCATGTATCTACATTTGCTTTATCTTCTCTTTTCAAACTCACACTTAATCATGTATCTACATTTGCTTTATCTTCTCTTTTAAACTAGTTTGAAGTTGTTTTTTCTATCACCTCTCTAATTTTTAATTCTATTAGCACCATTTAAAGAAGAGTAATTACAATCCTAATTTTTCCTATATAGCAAACAATCCTACTTATTTCTTGGTATAGAAGGATAGGGGAAATAAATAAATAATTAAGACGACACTAGGGGAAATGACAACCTTCACACATGCTTTGAAATTTTCATGGGGACTCATTCCTTCAAATTGTTTGTATGCTTTTGGCATGCTAACTGGCCCTTAAAATTTTGGATCAAGCATTCAATGTTTTCTTTCTTGTGCAACATTTGATATCTTTGGATTTATGCAGTAGTTATAATCTTCAATTGATGGTCATCAATATATCCTATATCATTAATCTGAATAAAATTGGTGTCAAAAAGTCTTTTGGATTTTTTGTGAGTTTGTTTTTCTCTTTTGAGGTGAACACATGCCATTTATATCATCAATTGTTATCTCTAGTTTAAGAAGAATACATGGCATGTGTTTTCCTCATAGGAGAAAAACAAGCTCACAAAAAATTCAAAACTTTATGTTAGGTTAATTTTATGTTTAATTTATATATGATAATATATTTTTGTTTGCTTATGATTATGTTTATAAGTTATGTAATTATTAATTACCAGGTGATGTGTGTTGGTAAGTATGACTTCTTATATGCTTTTATTTATTGGTTTATTTGAGCATTCAATTTATTGATTAGTTTGTGTGCTTATATGGTAATTTTTTGACACCATTGTGATAGTTTTAAGGTGTCACATAAGTGGTTTATATTAGTATTTTTTCAACTATAAGTTTTAAGACTTAGGTTTTATATTCTAGTTTTAGTTTATAGGTTGGAATTGGATATTTCATTCTATATATTTTAGTATGTGGTTATTTAACTAACTTATATATAACAAAAAAAATCTCATTAATTAACATGTGGATCTTCTCAATGCCATTAATTTCATTTCAAAATTTAATTATCACTTGTAATTCCTAAATAAATTCCTAAAATTTATTTAATTGTGTAAAAAATAATATTAAGGTCACATTATAAATGATAGATTGAATAAGTTGAGCACCCTCACCGTCCATTTTTTCTTCTATAATATTTATATAAACACACCAAAGAAACCAAACATACAAATAAATTATGCACCAAAGAAATGTGATATGATCATTATCACCAATTTCATTACATAATAACACGGATCTATATTTGGAGGAAATACATATAGAGCTTTTAACTATGTGATTTATGGTTTTTAACTTTCTTTTTGTAAATTTTTTATGTATAGTAAATAATGTGTTCTAATAGTAAAATAATTGTTCTTGGATATATAAAAACTCAATAAATTTATGTTTTCATCTTCATTTATCAAAATGAAAAAGATCAATCTAGTGGTGGGAATTTGATTAATTAAAACAATTGAGAATAAAACTAAATTATTTGACAGAGTCCATTCTATTATATATAGATTACAACATGTAAAATTTGATTTGATGATAAAAAAGTAATCCTCTTTCGACCCATTATATAACCTAATTTATGTTTCCCCTTGTTCTATAAATAAATAAGCATATGTTGTTTAAAATATTTTTTAATCCTAATATCTATTTTTGATGCTTCAATATTTTAGTGACCAATAACTTATACTTTTTGAGTGTAAAACCATATTTTCATAATATGTCTCTCAAACTCCTTCCTAAAAGAATCTCTTTATACCCCTTCCAAATAATTTTTCTAATATTTTATCAATCAGTTGTTTTATTTTTTTTTTAGACTGCAGCAAACGTGACCGGTGGCGCTGGTGCAACACGCCCTCCGGTACCACGGGCGTGGGGGAGACTAGACCTCGTGACCAACCTCCTGCAACAGGAAAGATTTAGCCAACCAAGCTAGGGCCCCAACCCATCAATCAGTTGTTTTATAATACTTAGTGTGAAGCTATATTTTTATTATACATTTCTAAAAACCTTTCCTAAAAGAATCTTTTAGACCCCTTTTCAAAAATAATTTTATTTATTCATGAAATTTTGGAAATGAAAATAAATTATATTTTTTTTTGACATATTATGCTATGATGGAAAATAGCTAATTGACTATTTCTTTAATTTATTATTCATAATGCCACATTTTATTTTTGAGTGTTATTTATGTATGACACATTATATTTGGTATCAAAGGTTAGGGTTCAACTCTAGGCCTGTGATCTCACAGTGGTTAGAACTAGGGGTAGTCGACCCTTAATTCAATTTTGAGTTTAATGAGCATGAATTGAATATAGGTATGGGAAGGTCAAATTCTTGGAAAAAAAGGGAAGGATCATTAGGACTAATAAAAGGAAAGTTGTTGAAGAGAACACAACACCTAAAGTTCAACCTAAGATTCTCAATGATGAGACCTTGGAACACACCCTTACTCAACTTAAGTTAGAGAGGAGCAAGAAAATTGAAGATCCTAAGCACACTGCAAAGACTAAGAAATCTTCTACAATTCGATATTGGCCTTTGAGGTGCAGACCCAATACACCCATTCTAATTAAAGAGGAAAAGGAGTGTATGTGTGCATATCCTGCCTCTTCCAAGAAGGTTGTAATAGACTCTAATGAGGCCCTAGAGGATTTTCCTCTATTTGATAATGAATAGCCCACCTATTAAGGAGGGAAAAATTTATAAATTGGGATCTTTGTAATCCAATATTGTTATAAATAAAGAAAGTCATTCTTGTGTTCAAAGTTGTGAGCTTGAATGACTTATCTTTGATTTGAATGAACATGAGAATCTTTTTAAGATTGCATGCCATAAATATTAGAATTATGTGTTTGAATAATTAAATATAGAAAACTTGTGTCAATTACGCTAAACACAAGCTATGGTGCAGGTCATTCGTGAACCATCATGGTGAATACCAGGAATGGAGGTTCAAATGGTGGTCAAAATCAAGGTCAGAATGAAAACCTGGATATAATACTCGATCTCCTAAACTGATAGGAAAACAAAATGGACCATTTGGAAGGAGAATTTTGATGAATGTGAGATGGTAAAAATCAGATGAATGAGGAAAAAACACAAGGGAATAGAGATATCAATGTTAATAACTGAGATAGAATCAAAGGAGAGCTTGATAAGGAGCTGAAAAGGGTGGCTCTGCCAAAGTTTGAAAACAAAACCATTAGATATGGAGTGGAAGCATGGATCATTGAAATGGAGAAGTACTTCAGGCTTTGAAATTTATCAAATGAAACTAAGGTTGTATTAGAGCATACAATCTCTTTGGTGAGGCAACTACATGGTGGGACAATGAAATGGCAGAATAGAAACTACAACTTGGAGAGACCAGCTAGGAATAGTTTCTCCAACATTTTTGAAAAAGGTGGCTCCCTCAACACTTCTTTGATAAGAAGATGATAGAGTTCTTGAACTTAGCTCAGGGGAGCATGTCAGTAACTTAGTATTGTGAAAATTTCACTCATTTTCCAAAGTATGTGCCTCAATACCAAACCAATGAGAGCTTTTGAATCTGGAAGTTTATACTTGAGTTAAGGCTGGATATTGGAGCAAAGGTGGACATACATAACCCCCTTACCATGGAGGAGGTCTTTGAGAAGGCCACCAAGAAAGAACAAAATTTGCAATAGCTGTTCAATTTCTAAAAGAATTTAGATTCTAAGTCTTGGTTTACAAACAAGAAGTTTCAAAAAGGAGACAAACCCTCCCAGATCAAGAATTTGAAGAGGGGAAGTGACTCACAAGAGCAAAAAAAGGGTAGTTGTGGCAAAAAGAAAAAGAAATCCAATATCAATAAAGGAAATTTTTATAATAAGAAAAAGAGCTCCAAGGAAGATAGGTTGGGATGTTGGAAAGGGCCTCGTGATGGTTGCTACACCTATAGAGGTGACCACTATGCCTCAAGTTTTCCACAACATTCCAAGGTGTGAAAGGAAGGAAATCAACATCAAATCAATGCAGTGGTGGATAATAGGCAAGCTGAATATCAAGCATCACTAATACAACTCTCAAGGAAGCTATGTGGCATTTTTTTTTTTATTCTAATTGATACTAGAGCCACTAAATTTTTTGTTGATCCAAGGATAATTTCTAAGTTACCTATTGAGTCCAAAATTTTACAAGCACCAGCCTTATGGGAAACTCAGTTAATGGGGGGACCAATTATGCTAAACTAAGTGACCTTCGGGTTTTTAAAGATGTTTGCTTATTCTATAATTTGGGATTTGGAATGGGAAAAGGAAGCAAATATATAAAATAAATATGTAAGGCGATGCACCAAGATGTAGGTGTGGGCATAGTAAATCTATCTTTTGGATGGGTTTTAAGGGTTTGTTCAACAATCTACATGTCCTAGAATAAAATAAATCAAAGATAAAAACCTGAATAATTCATCCAATAGCATAAAATAACTCCCATATACATTTACTAAAAAGAAGAGTCAAAGACATGGTCTAAATCAACAAACTTATATTGAAATCATAGAAGTTCTACAAATAAACTACTCAGTACAGTAATGGCACAGTATAATGCTTTGTCAAATAACTAAGAAAAAGAAAGGTTGAACAAAGGCACAATCTGTAAGTCTTATACAATAATCTAAAACAATACAAAATGCCTAGTGTCTTTTCACAATTTTTATGTATGTTCCAAACTCATTTTTGGAAAGAGGAAGCAGTATTTATAGAAAATAATCCCACTGCTTGAAATCTAGTAATAGACAATATTCCTTCATCACAAGCAATGATGTCCACAACAATGATTTCCCAAGGCCGTTGCAACAAAAAAATATTCTAAGCCATAGAACAAAGTCACCCTCGAGCCAAATACATCTTTTACAAATGATGGTGGTGGTCCTAGCATAGAAGTAGTAGAACCTCATGCAAACATCTGTGGCTCACCCACGAAGTCAGTTAGGACACGTGGCAAAAGGGTGGGTCATGTTGTTCATGATTTCCTTCCCTTAGATGAAATCCCTATGGAGAAGACACGTGGAGAAGTTTTCGTTGCTAGCATTGATCGTGGTGTCCACCAAAAAGTTTCTATGGAACGATGCTATGTGGCACACGGGCGAAGCTCGGTTGAGAACCAAAGGGAAGCAGGCTTCAAATTCCCACATTACTAACACATGGAAGCATGGTGGGGCTCAGAAGAGAAGCGGAGGAGGAAATCCTTGCGAGGAGCACACAATGGACACATGGTGGCAGCTGATGAAGCACTTCAAAAAGGGGCCCGAAGATATTCAAATATATGGGGCATAGGCGGAAGCCAAGCAAAATAGTATTATCAACCCGAAGGGAGCTCAAGGGATTTTATATCTACAACTTTTGGAAACTACCAGGGGTGTTTCTTCTATGGAATGAGAAACCAAAAAAATTCTGGTTCAAAGACCAGAGCCTTATTCAATGGGCAATGTAATTAGAGCTCTAAGAGAGAAGTTTGCAGAGGCAGCCAGTCAGTCTGGAATGGTCTTGATATGTTGTGTAGATTGTCTTGCACTTCGTGTAGACCGATCACTTCTTTGAATGGTAGCTTCATGGATATCCTAGTCTTGGACTCGAGTTGAAATTACAGTCGCACTGTCTAATGAGTGATGCCCTCAATATCCTCAGTAGTAGGGTGTTGACTAAAGTTTTGAAAAGTGGATATGTCCTACTACTTCTCCTCAATCTTCATTGCAATCTACTCCATTGTGGCCACTGAATCATCAAAAAAAAATAGGGAGTGCAAGCCCATTTGCATCAGTTGGGAGAATTTCACCTACATGTTGTTCATAGTTTGACCCAGTGTGGTAGAGCAATCGCTAGCATGGAGGATGGTTGTGTGGAAATAGATGAACTCTTTTACTATCTTGGCAACTAACTTCTGGTTGTCAATCCCCACGTGCACTAAGTCCTCATTTGGCACTGTGTACAACTTATCCAATAATTTTTACACCTCAATAACCTTTACCACAATGAATTGTTGGAATTGCTCAATTGTTCTGCAAACCTCCCTACTTAAACTTGTTGCCTCTGCCATGAACTAAAGCGTCAGCTAAAGAGTCAAATAGAAGGCCTTGACCTTTTCCCAGTATGAAACATATATTTGTTGGGATATTAGAAGGACTTCTGACTGGACAGTAGGGGGTTGGGTAGGATTCTTCAAAAGACCAATTTCTACATCCTTCATCCCAACATTCCACATCAGTTCCACAATTCTTTTGTCTACAACAAAGAGTTGTTCCTAGGGGTTCTTAACTCAGCAATCTATTTTTCCTTAGCCTGGCTTCTAGTTGTAGACTCCCTATCCAGGGAGAGCCATACCTCCTGGATTTCCTTCTCGAATTGAGATTGTTGGCCCTGGAAGTTTGTTTCCTTTTGCTACATTATTTTCTCCAATTGAGCACATTGATGTTGAAACTCTTCATTCTTTTGTTGCATCTCCTCCTTTGCCCATGCCAACTAGTCCTATAATTCTTAGTTTTTTTGTTGCAAATCAACAACCAAGTTTGGATCTTGGGATTGGAACTTTGCGAGTTCCCCTTGGAGTCTGGCTTGTTCTATTTCCACTTTCCATGAAAAGCATGCAAATTCAACGTCCCTTGCCTTATCCTTTAGTAGGACCTCTATCCTCTCCTTCACATTTTTTAGCTCATCTTCTTTCTTCTTCAATTGGTGACCAGTCTTGAGAAAGTCAGTGGTAACCACATGCTGGGTCTCCTCCATGAGCTCAACTTTATCCTATGGTTTGGCCACATGCAGATCAAGTCCCATAGCATAGATGGTGTAATCTTTTGGTCACATCTCCCCTTGAGGTTTGATGAAATTTAGATAAATGGTAGAAAAATGCAATGATTACTGAGCCTCGTTGAAAGGTGTCTACACCTTTGGCTCGAGCGGTTGGCCTTTTAGCATCTTTTTCCCTTTGCTTTTGGAGCTTGAGAGCCCATGCTTGTCTTTTTTTATCACCCTCTGAAAAAAATTCTACTAGTGATCTAATTAGCTTGCCTGCAAAGGGTGTACTGAGAGGAACAACAAAAGGGAATGATAGACTAGTGGTTCTGGTTGATTTCTTCTTTGGAAGGGAGAGCGTTTGTTGGGAGAAGGGGGGAATATACCAAGGCCTAGTCTATGAAATGATAGAAGGACTCATGGGAAGTGGCGACTATAGCAGAGGTACAACAAACTCCATTTATTGAGCAAGCTGGGTTAGAGCTGACACATCAAATGTAAAAAGTGAAGCAATAGTAGATGCAGACTAGGCTCTGATGAAAGGTGGAGTAACCCACGGGGGAGTAAAAGAAAATATTCCTACTTGGGAGAATTGAGAGAAACCTCCCACAATCATTGCAATAGAAGTAGAGAAAGAAAGGTTGAAACTTGAAGTGATGGGTTATGTAGAGATAGCGGAAGAAGGTAGAGATTATGAATCAAGAAGAGGGAGAGAGAAAGATACCAAGGCTATGCAGGATTATGATCCCTGGCTTGTTGCAAGATCTTGTGAGCCCTCTCCAGAAGCTACATCTATGTGCTATCTTTTGTTTCATGGGTAATTTTCCACCTATATGACCTCCAATGGTTGTTGTTGGGATACTTTGGGTCTTTTCACGACCCATGTGTGTGTCTGTGAGGCTCCCAAACATGATATATTCAGCCATAGCTTTGGAGTAGTTGTATTAGGCTACTTCGCTACTTGTCCAACTTTTTGTGCTGGGGTCATCTTTACTTCCTTTTCCTTCTCCTTCCCCTTCCCTCTATATTTTCTAGCCTCCTCTAGATCAACATCCTCATCATGCACTTGGTTCCATAGAGTATCAAATTTTTCATCCTTTCTTATGTCTTGGAACGGGGCATCAAGGCATTGGATTTCTTGACGATAAACTCAAAAATATTTAATATTTTCCTCACTATAGTTCTAATAATTGGCCAAATTATTATGAAGGATGGCCCCCATTTGGTACCTCTCATTAAATTTTTCCAAAGGAAAATAGAAATTGAGCCATGGCGATATCTTATCCTTTATATGAATTTGAACCAAATCTATAAATAGATCATCTTGTTCTAACAAGGGATTCCACCACTTTTCCTAGTAATGTTGGGGGTTGTGAATCACCTGAATGTTTGTGCCTACTAAGTCATTATCAGGGTTATATTTCCATTTGTCACAAATCAATACTAGCCCCAAATGAGCCAACTTTTCCTCTAGCAGCTTATGTGTCTGCTTCTTTTCCATAACCACTATTTTGAAGCTCACTGGGTAGAGGAAAAATCCATTCTTCTTGGCCTTCCCTCCACAAAAGATATAGTCAATAATTGAAACTTTCTGGAACATCTCAAGGGCCAACAATCTATTTGTGATGCATGATAGGAGCCAAAACAATTCCTTGGTAAAGTTGTGCATCCTAATGAATGTGAAATCCTCTCTGAGAAACCAGTCGCATTTGTTGGAATATTTGCCTCAATCCATACTGACATGTAACTCCTGGAGGGAAAAGTCGCTATGACATTAATCATGTCTAGCCGACTAGTTATTCTGAATTCTCTTGAAATGTTCATATAGCCAAGACAAAGCAGATGTCTTGCCGAATGATGTTATCGCTATGACTAGAAGCATTCGCTGTGACCTTTTGTCGAGTAGGAGATCTCTGGCCGACAGTGTTGTTTCTTATTGGGTGTCGGGGAGACTCACAGTGACTAGGGTCTTCGAGGTGACTTGATCGCTCGATATGAAGTCCCAGTGACTAAAGGGAGTCTCACCAATATATCATAGTGCTAACACAAGGGCTTTGGTAAGATGTCCCAGTGAGAATGGAAGGTCATGCCAACAGGGATACAACTGAAGTCATTGGAGTAGCTCAAGGTGATCGGTATGAAGTCTTGGCGACTTGTGAGGTCTCGCCGATGGAAAAGCCAATGTTTCAGTATGACTTGAACAGAGTCTTGCCAATAGTAAATGGTCATTGGTGTAACATATGATTTCAATAAGAACTCTTGGCGAAGGTGATAAATCTTGCTGACTAGTGATTGGGGCGCTCGGTATGACTTAGGACCTCGGTATGAAGTCCTGGCGAAAGTGATGAGTCTCGCCGACTGGTGGATGCTTTAGAACAACATGAAGACTCGATGGGAGGTCTTGGCGAGAGCGAAATGTTTTTCCGATAGTATGATTCTTCGGTGTGACTTAGGATATCAATATGTGGTCTCACTAAAGAGCGATAGTCTTGCTGAAGGGAAAACTAAAGTCGATGCAACTTGTGAGCTCGGTAAAACATCTTGCTGATGGAGAAACTCTTGCCGATAGAATTGAAATGGATGTCGGTGGTTTCGGTATGACTTGTGGCCTTTTCTATAACATCTTGCCGACTATTGGGACCTATGACAATATCGATAGTGAAGACTTTGTGGCATTAGGGAGACACTATTAGTGTCTCACCGATATGCCAACAAAGTTTGAATGCCTTTGACCAAATTGACCATCCTATGTGGAGCCTCATGGACCAATTAGAGGAAGCAAATTTTAAATGGATGGTAGTTATATTTTTGCAACAGTTACGATGCTGGAGCTGAACTGCATGCAGGGAAAAATCAACACTCAAGAGGAAACTTTCTATGATGGGGCAATGGCGGATAAGGATGAATAAAAGATAAAAATCAGAATGTGATAAGATAAAAGGAGATCAATTCTAAAAATGAATCGGATTCTTGAGAGCATTTTCTGTAACTAGATGAATAGTGAATGAAGCTACTATAAAATAATACTAGAGAGTGGTATCTTTGCATTGTATGTAATTTTTTTATTACTGAAATACAAAGAGATTCAGCTTGGTGTGGTGGGCTTTTTCTCGATAGGGTTTACCCACGTAAATCTAGTGTTCATTTGTCTTTATGTTTTTGTTATGTTTCTATAAATCTTTCATGTGTGTCTTAATTGAATTGGAATTAGAAAATTAAAAGTACTGTCTGCATTCTTCCCTGTGGTATTGACATTAGGAAAGTGTTTCCATACCTCTGTTTTCCTTACAGCATTTAGGAGTGAAATTCTACATCCACGCTATTTGGTCAGTAGAAAGTTGATAAAGATTTCCATCCTCACTCAAGTCTTGTAGAATCAAAGTCAAGAAATAATCCGAGAATTCATAATAGTCACAAGTTGTAGAGAGGAGAGGAGTTCATACATAAAATAGCCTTCTTATTCCTTTTTCATTAAAAAGAGCTAGCCTCATATTTTTTTGAAGAAGTTAGGATTCTGATGTAAAAACATATGAGCAAGGAGAGAAGGAAACCTAAACTTATGTTGTGTTTTTTATTCCTTGATTTGGCTCATCATTTCTTGAATGATGACTTCCCTGAAGTCATACTAGAATAAGGAATGTTGCCTCTTCAACTGAAAACCCAGACCTAGTTGAAACTCTTGTACCCATTTTCCCTCGTCCATACGACAAATGAAAGCCATCATAGAGAGGGAATCCTACATATCCTGTTTAAAAGTGATGTGCACCTATAATTTTTGGAAACTTTTTGAAATCCTACTGAGGTCTTTAGTTTCCTAGTTATACAAGTCCATAACTCATAATCTCTTCTTCTCCATATTTTTTCCCCATTTTCTAGAGTGAATGACTCCATCTTCTCTGCTCTAGAGTCCCATTTTGGGATGCACAACATGTCTCTAATAGCATCCTTAGTTATTATAACTCTCAACTCTCGGCTTTCAATGTTGGTATCTGGGTTGAAACACTAAATGCCCTCATGAACTATCACTAGGTAGTAATGCACAAAAGGGACCATATATTATGAGAGACCATAGAACCATTGCTTGTACTCCAATTGCCACTCGCTAGTGGCCACTTTCATTCTTTCACAAGCTACTTCCCTAAGACTCTTAGGGTTATTTCTGAGGATAGGATCATGAATGTTATCCCATTCCTCCATTATCTCATTCTAGTCCTGGTGAGTTTTCTACTTCTCTACGGCCCACATTGGAATCCACTTCAGCTTCTTTGGGATACCAGGCAAAGCGTAAGAGGTATCACCAAAAATATTGGCTATGGGTGCTACATGCATGGCATCGAACAAGATTTGTGTCACCTCTCCTTGCACTTCTATCTAAGGATTATTGGCCATTTCAGGGTTCTGTGGATTTCTTTGATACTCAAACCTACTAAAATTCACTTGTGTTCTTTAGAAAATCTAGACTCAAAACTCTTTGCATTTGATAGCATACTCAAGAAGCTTTTCGTAATGTTTATTCCTTTGCATGCAACATTTAGCTTTTTCTCAACTTAGAGTTGTAGAGAGTGGTTTCCTTTCTGCATTAAATTCAACATGTACCAGCAACTCCTTTGCTTGTGTGAAATGAATTTCTTGCTCTTTTGAAAAGACAAGAATTCATAATGGCATTTAGTAATCATGTCCTACAATGCGATTTTCTTGGGAAATTGAGCCCGTGATTGAAGGCGTATAAACCTTCTCATGCTTGGAAATTAATATCCTAAAAAGAATGATTAAGCCAAATATGCAATGATTACTTTGAAAAGATTTGAGTTCTAACTTGGAGACTGAAACATGCTTGCAATGTGACACATCAACACCTGATCATATGGAAAATCACTTGGTACTACCACCAAATTGTGCTAATTAATTACCTCTCCTTAACCTCGCATTCAACAATTCATACATGGCAGACACAACTGGGTGGAAAATTCGAGTCGACTCTTGGTGGAGTTTTTAAGTTAATACTTGATTAGCATCATGCTTATGGCACACAGGTACCTCAAATATCATGGCTATTTCTATAAATAGACCCTTAGACAATAGCAGAATTGCACATAGCAATTGGGAAGTATTGGCACTTTGGTAGCTAGGTATACTTAGGCATCATGAATAATCCTATTAGGCTCACAAGAAATAAGTTTCAGACAACTTTCTTAGGTGAAGTTTCAAATAGGCACTTGAAATGAATGACAAAGAATAAGCACTTTCTAGCTATCATAGTAATGAAGTTGGTTTTGGGTAGGGACTATATAGAGTACAAATATAAGTATAGGGTTAATAGTGACATTTTCTCTCACTTTGTTGCATCCTTGCTTGATATACAGGTCCCTAAGCTAATGATTCTATGACTTGTGTTGGAAATCTTCCTGAAGTGGTACCTTGGCAGCCTTGGAGAAATTGTGGGGAATGCAGTGTATGGCCTGGGTATTCCTACAATGAGCGACCTCTGCAAACATATTGAAGAATATGCAATGGTGTTGTGGGTGTCATTCCTAAGTGGATTCCACATTTTGACACATGAAGAGCACCACCAAAGGGTCACTTGCGCCTGCCGCTTCTTGTTGTGTTGTTATACGACGTGGAGTGGTATACTGACTTTAGGGACTTGGCATATCCTCCACTATTGGTTATTGCTACTATTGACACCCCTGTTGTTATTTATGATCCTATTGCTCCTATTGATCTTGCTAATGAAGTTGTTCCAAATGTTGTTGTTGATGATGCTCCTATTGCTGTTGTTTAAGTCTCAACACTTTTCATATGTCTTTTGTATACATGCCTAAAAAAGGCTTTTATTGTATATAAAAACTGCATAGCATATAGATATACTTTAAAAGTATGGCCTCAAAGCCATTTTGGAAGTGTAATATTGAAGTGTATGATACTATCGAATGAATATATGACATTTACATAATTTCTACCTCTTTTGCTTCTTGGAATTTTGCATTATGGGTTCCTTTTCTCTGCTTGTTTGAGTACCTTTTCAATTTCACACATGGGTTGATTTTTAATTTTATGGGTTTCTCTGGAGAGACTGGCTAAATAAAAGAACACAAAGGAAAATTTACAATAATTGCATATTTACATAGGCAGGATAATTAATAAAGCTTAATTGAACAATTTGAGGTGGATTCCATTAACTAGAATCCCAAATGATTCTTTCTCCATATTTTCTAATTTGAATGTGTTGTGTTGCTTGTATTGAATTATTCTAAAAGGGCCTTCCCACAGACTGTTGAATTTTCTGTGTTGGCTAGGCTTTGAAGACCTCTCATTGAACTTTAGCACTAGATCTCTGCATTTGAGGCCTTTGTTTGAGGTTTTCTTGTCAAACCATCTCTTAACCACCTATTGGTAGTTAGGCATGGCCATTATATCCTTTTCTCCTTTTTCATGTACTTCCAATAACTCACCCAACCGAACCTCCATGGCTCGATTTCATTCCACCTCAAGATATTTAAGGAACTGTAGTGCAGGAATCTCCATGGAGATGGGAAAAGCACTTCCTTCCCGTACACTAACTCGTATGGAAAAGTCTTGAGAACTTGTTTAGGGGTTATGTGGTTTTCCCAGAGCACTGCTCAGATGTTCTTGTGCCACTCCTTCAGATGTTTCAACCCAATTCTTTTAATAAGTTAGAATAAATTTTTATTAGTCGACTCAGCCAGACCATTCCCCTATGGGTAGTAATTTGATGACATTTTTAAGAATATGTCATGCACGAGTGTGAATTGACATACCTTAGAACCCAGGAAAGCCTTAGCATTTTTGGAGATGATGGTCTTTGGTGGGCCGAATCTCATTACCAGTTCCTTGAGGAAGTTCACAATCTTTGCCTCTATTGCATTCTTTAAGGGCATGGCCTCAATCCATCTAGTAAAGTATTATGGAGTCATGATGATCCATTTATCTCTTGTGCTTGAAATAGGATTAATCATCCCAATAAAATCAAGGCCCCATTGTGTAAAGGGTTCATCAACCACTATTGGGTTGAGAGGAATTGCAATTTTTTCCCTTCTTCCGGTGAAGAATTGAAATTCCTTGTAGGGATTAATCAAAGAGCATGAGTCATTGAATAGCGTAGACTAGAAATGTATGACGTACATAATTTTGATATTGGGGGTTTTTGCAGAGAAATTTCTGCCTCGTGGGACTACTATGGAAAGTGTGAATAATTCTCCTCGCTTGTTCTATGGTGACACACTATAGTAGAATTCCATTGAAGTTCCTTTTGAAGAGGACCCCTTTAATATTCTCTTTTGAAAGGGAAGGCTTGTCAGATATTTTCGGTATGCATGAATCTTACTCTATTTGCTAGCCAATAGACTTTGGACTTAGGTTAATTTGTTAGAACAAGTTCGGGTTGCTCTTCTTTAGCTACCACTTCTTCATCATGTGCCAAGTACTCGCATAGTCCTCTTCCTCAGATGATCTTTGTGGGCTTGACCTCAATATCACACTTGAGGATCTTAGTGATCTAATTGTCCCTCTTTTCAATGATATTTCCTTCCATGATATACTCACGCACACTAGAATGCATGACATATAAAATCACCTTGTTGCAAGATATGATATGTCAGAACTTCATGAGTCCCTTAACGATGGTGAATGATTTCCTTTCAATGAATATGTAGTTCATCTCATAATCTCTTAAGGTCTAGGAGTGAAAAACTATTGGATATTCTTCCTTTCCTTCATCATCCTTTTGGGTCAAAACAGTAGCAATGTTGGATTTGCTACTGAATACATACATTATGAAGTCCTTTGATACATTTGGATTCACCAACATAGGAGCTGAAGAAATAGAATCCTTAACCTTCCTAAAGGATTATCTAGCTTCCTTTTTCCATTTGAACATATGATCCTTTTTTAGCATTAGGGTGATATGTCTAATTATTCTTGCAAAATCAGAAATAAATTTGCTCACAAAATTTACCTTTCATAGAAAGGATTGAAATCCCTTCTTATTGACTGGTAG
Organism: Sequoia sempervirens; assembly: GCA_007258455.2. Classification (NCBI taxonomy): domain Eukaryota; kingdom Viridiplantae; phylum Streptophyta; class Pinopsida; order Cupressales; family Cupressaceae; genus Sequoia; species Sequoia sempervirens. The sequence continues at coordinate 26,393 of VDFB02345657.1, read as the reverse complement.
GGGGAGTTATTTGATTTCCTTCACCATCTCTAGATTGATTTCAATTCCATCTTTGGACACTACATGTGCCAATAGTTTTCCTTACGGTACTCCGAAAACACAATTTTTTGCTTTCAAGGATATCTCGATCTCTTGGCATTTTTTAAAAACCATTTCAAGGTGATCAAAATGATCATCCTTATGCTTGTAGAATATTGTAAGATCATCCAAGTAAATCAAGATGATTTTATTGATCAATTCCCCAAAAGCAATATCCATTTCCCCCTAGAAGGTGGCTCCCGCATTTGAGATGCCAAAAGGATTTTTTGTATATACAAACATTCCCCACTTGGTAGTGAATGTCGTTTTGTGTCGATCATCCTCTTTTACCTAGATCTAGTTGTAACCGAAGAAGTTGTCCATTAGAGAAAACATCTTCGACCCTGCCACTATTTGTAAGATAGACTCCATGGAAGGAAAGGGGTAGTGGTCCTTCAAGGATGCTTTGTTCAGATCCTAGAAAACAACACATAGGTGGATGTCTTTGTTCTTCTTTCAGATTGTAACTAGGTTAGGTACCCACATAGTGTTCTTGATTGAGAAGACGATCTAGGACTAAATTATCTTTTTTAGCTCTTACATCATCAAGGCTTCAATCTTCGGATTTACCAGCCACTACTTCTAGTGGATAGGTTTTGCTCCTTCTGTGATCTCTATAGTATGCTGGATGATTTCAGGATCATATCCCTTGAGGTTGTCATATGACTAAGCCACTACTCCCTCATATTTCTCATAGAAATGGATGAGTCTTTCTTTATCATGATGTGAGACATCTTTTTGACTTTAAGTCTCCTTCCATCTCCAACTTGAATATCTGCATAGTCACTTTTATCCACTACAAACTTCCTTTTATCATTTCTTGCATCATCACAATTGAATAGGTTTTTGAGAGTGACCAATCATTTCGGAAGCTTTTTGGACCTTAATTGAATAATATTCCCTTCATAGGCCTTGGAAATCTTTGGTTGGAGTTGCTCAGTGAACTCTCTTGACTGTTGGATGAATGAGGTGATGTGTTCATCACTTACAAACACTTTCCAGCTCTAATCATTATTTGGGATTGTTGGTTAGACAATCACTCATATAGAGTGTATGTTATGAATTAGGTCAGAAGCATGATCAAGTTGAGATTCGATTACTACCATGTGATCCACGTCTATATTTTTCTCTCTAGGCACTATCTTGATATTGAAGGCTTCAAAGTCCTCAATCAAGTCCTAAACTCTATGTCTATAGGATCTCATGCAAACATTCTTGGCTGTAGAGAGCCCTTCAACTTGATTGACCACTAGTTCAAAGTCTTTGAACACCATTATTTGCTTAATGCCCATCCACTCTACAAGGCTTAAACCTTGCACTAGGCTCTTGTATTCAACTTCATTGTTCAAACAAGCAAACTGGAAGTGGAAAGACCTAAGTGTTTTTTCATTAGATGGGGATTTCAAACATATCCCGACTCCTACTCCAACTTTGCATCTCGCTCCATCAAAGTGCAACATCCATAGCTCTGAGGCTTGACAACTCTTAGATTCCTTTATGACCCTTGGTATCACTTGGTCTTCATCATAGATGACATAGGTGCCTAACCCAGTAGCATGATAGTTGCCAAAAGGATCAGTGTCTATATATTTTCTCAAGAGGTCCTCTTCTTGATTAGTTTGGTCCCTGATCACCTTTTCATCCTCTAGTAGCTCAGTACAATACATTTCTTCTTTATTAAAAGAGGTTTGAGTGGCCTCAAAGTTGATCATGGCTTCATCTACTATATGTTTCAAATGTAGAGGTTTAGATATATTATTTTCAGTTTAGCTCCATGCTTGGACCTGAGGATCAAGTGTGACTAGTCTAAGGAAAGATATCCACCTATCTTGGAAGTGAATTATCTAGATAAGTAGAGATCGAACATGGGGGGAACATCTATGATCACAATATCTTGTGGAACTGTGATACCAGGGTAGGAGAATAAAGTCAAAGGGAGGTTCATAATGACACCTACAGTTTCAACCTTGTTTCCATCAAGCTAAATAACCCCCCTTTTTAAAGTTTCATGGTTAAGTCCTAAGGCTTCAACTATATGCTTGGGCATGACTATGGTGCTATCACTAGAGTCAATCATGGAATTATGCAATAATTTTTTACCCACAATAAGAGTTAGGAAAAAGGGATTTGGTTTTGGCTTATCTCTAATTTCGATAGAGGTTTCCTCTGTACTATTTGTAAGAACTTTGGTAGGAGTTGATGGGTAAACAAATTTTCCCTTAAGTGATTGCTATGTTGGCTCAATGATTACATCTTCTCGAAGGGCCTTCTGTAGTAAAGACTTCTGCTCTAGAATATGGTGCAGGACCACCTTGGAATATTTTTGTTTGATGATGCATTGTGGTGTCATTTTTTTTTGTGTCTTTTCATGATGTAAATAAGGTCTATTATACCAATTCCAATGTGATCAAGGTCATGTAGGGTCTTCTAGAGTTTTTATAAAAAGTTGTCAACGATAATGTAAAGTTGCTTAGAAATGTTATCAATTTTTGGCTTGTATTGGAACACCAACGGTCACCCATTTAAAAACTAGTTGGGGACCATTGGAATTTGAAGAGAATGTGTTTAAAATCCTCAAATAAATTTGAGGCATGGTTGTTCATATTTTTTGGAGAGATCAAATGAATAAGATACTATGTTTTGGTGCATTTTTTGTGTTTTCTGAAGTTCCAATGTATAGTACAGTTTCGTATAGTAATATGTTCATCTAAAACCATTGGGAATTGTTAGATCATCATGTTAGATTTCATTTGAATCCTATTTTGCATATTTTCATCAAGTTTTGAGGGAGATAAAGGTGTTTTTTGGAATTTTCTCTATAGACTAGGGTTTCAAGGGTTTTGTGAAGAAACATGAAAAATTAGGCCATTGCACCACAGGAAAATTCTGTAAGTTGGTGGAATGGACCTTATAGGATTTATTTTAATGTTTTTTGTAGTTGTAGGGTAGGGTGAGGTTATTTGCATCAATTTTTCTTGAGCCCTAGCCTAACATCTCTATGTGTTAGGCTAGGTTATATGGAGATTGATTAGGACAATAGGTTTCTGGTGAAACAAATGGTTGATTGTGACCCTATGTGACTTGAGGAGTTTTTGGGTGAATATTTTAGGAGTTGGAAAGATGATTTGAGGACATTTCATTTGTAAAAGTGGCCTAATTAAGCCCAATTCTAGTGTTGCAGGTCAATTTTGAAAGGATTGTTCTAAAACAACAATAGGAGATAATTTGATATGTTGAGGAACAAGGTAATGGGTGTCTGAAAGTGGGAAGGTTATAATCAATTTTGGCCTTCTCTAAAATATATTCCAAGGAAAGGAAATGTGGACTACTACAAGCATGGTGGTCAGTTTGTGAAGGAATCAACCCTTGGATTGGTTTAGAGACTTGGAGACATTGTTAGTTGAGTTGTTTGAATCCTAATCACCCTATTCTACATCAAATGGTATCAGATCTTATGCTTTGTATAATTTGGAAAGAATATTTGAATTTGAAGAAGAGAGAAAGTGTAAGGTAAAGAACATAGGATGCCTCCAAAATGTGGCTCAATTGTTGTTTCTAGGGTGTTAAGAGACCTAAGAGAGTCTCAAGAAGCCATGGCAGCTAGGATGGAACCACTGGATAAAAGAGACAAGAGAGATAAGGGTCTTGCAGAGGAGAGTGGCCCTAAATATGAGGAAGAGGGTGAAAGTGAGCACCCCTCAAAAGGATCACATGAGGAGATGGATCCTAAAGAAAGGAATTTTACACAAGTTCTTAAGGATATGAAAGGAGAGACATAAGATGTGAAGATGGAGCTACCTATGTATGGTGGCAAAATGGATGTTGAAGAGGTGATTGAGTGGATAGATGTCTTAGATAACTATTGTGAATTCAAGGAGGTGGATGAAGACAAGAAGGTCAAGTTTGATAAAAAAATTTGAAGGGACCAAGATTAACATGGTGGAATTACACCTAAGAAGATAGGGTAAGAAAAGGAAAGCCCAAGATCAATTCATGGGATATGATGGTGGCAAAGGTAAAGAGTCGGTTCTTGCTTGCAGACTATTAGATTCAAGTGTTTAAGAGCTACCTATGTATGGTGGCAAAATGGATGTTGAAGAGGTGATTGAGTGGATAGATGTCTTAGATAACTATTGTGAATTCAAGGAGGTGGATGAAGACAAGAAGGTCAAGTTTGCTAAAAAAAATTGAAGGGACCAAGATTAACATGGTGGAATTACACCCAAGAAGATAGGGTAAGAAAAGGCAAGCCCAAGATCAATTCATGGGATAGGATGGTGGTGAAGGTAAAGAGTCGGTTCTTGCTTGAAGACTATTAGATTCAAGTGTTTAGATAACCATTTTGAATTCAAGGAGGTGGATGAAGACAAGAAGGTCATGTTTGGTAAAAAAAATTGAAGGGACCAAGATTAACATGGTAGAATTACACCCAAGAAGAGAGGGTAAGGAAAGGAAAGCCCATGATCAATTAATAAGATAGGATGGTAGTGAAGGTAAAGAGTTAGTTCTTTCCTACAGACTATGAGATTCAAGTGTTTAGGAGATTGCATAATTTAAAACAAAAAGAAAAGGATGTGGTAGCATATACTGCGGAGTTCCACAAGTTGACCATAAGTTCTAGACACATGGAGAATGAAAAGGAGAAAGTAGTAAGATATTTGAATGTTTGAGATCTACAATCCAAGATGAGATAAGCTTCACTACTCCTAGGAAAATAGAGGAGTGTTTTCAAATGGCCACTAAGACTGAGGAAAAGATAAGGAGGCAAGAAAAGAAATCAAGAGGCAAAGGAAAAAAAATTATAGGAAGAGGAACCTCTAGTGGAAGAGGATCACAAAGAGGACAAGGAGAACAAAGTGGAAATCAAGAATCAAGTGGTGAAACAAGGGCAACTACAAAGGTATAAGGCCAAGTGGTAGAGGTAGGTTCAATGGACAAGGTATAGTGTCTAATACCTTCTCTGGAAGGTGTTACAACAACAATTAATTTGGAAATCCTACATGGAAGTGCCCACATAAACCAAGTGCAAGCTCTCATGGTGGAGAGGGGGGGACTTAACTAGTGCAAGAAGATGATGAAGAAAGTGTAAATTTACCTTCCCTACGTGCTGCTCTAGAGGTAGGAGAGTCCTTAATGATAAGGAGGACATTAATCAAGTTGCCAACCATCAAGGAACCCCCCCAAATAAAGCCATTATTTTGGACAACATGCAAATATCAGGGAAAGGTATGTAAAGTGATAGTTGATTCTGGCTCAATTGATAATATAGTGTAATTAGAGATGGTAGGAAAACTTAAAATGAAAAGGAACCCTCATCCAACACCCTACAAGATATCATGGCTCAATAAGGGGCAACAAGTTATTGTAAATAAGTAGGTTTGGGTGGAGTTTAACATTGGTACCTATAACAATAAAATTTTGTGACATTGTTCCTATGGATGTGTGCCACCTACTCCTTAGAAGGCCTTGGAAATTTGATAGGAAGGCCAAGCATGATGGGCACAAGAATGTGTATGTCATTGAGAAAGATCGAGTGCCATACACTCTCACACCTCTTCAAGAAGATGAGGGTGTTATTCATGAAGGACCAAGTGTGATGGTAGTCAAGGAGAAGGAGTTCCTAAAAGATTTAGAGGATGACATTGGTTATGCCATTGTTGGTAAGCCTATTTCTAATGCAGCAACAAAAGATAAAGATGAGATACCTAAGGAGGTGCAGGCCTTGTTAGACAAATATGAAGAAATAGGAGTGAAGGAGTTACCGAGTTCATTTCCTCCCATTAGGGATGTGAGTCATCACATTGATCTTATACCAGGTGCAAGTTTTCCTAACAAATCAACATACAAGATGACACCTAAGCAAAATGAGATCACAAATTAGGTTCAAGATTTGTTGGACAATGGGCTAATAAGGGAGAGTTTAAGCCCTTGTGCTATGCCTACTATATTAGCACCCAAAAAGGATGGAGATTGGAAGATTTGTACTGATTCAAGAGCAATAAATAAGATCACAATTAGATATGGGTTTCTTGTACCCCATATGGAGGACTTGATGGAAATTTTAGCAGGTGCAAGGTACTTCTCAAAGATTTATTTGAAAGGTGGATACCATTAGATTAGAATAAGGGAAGGAGATGAGTGGAATACTACTTTTAATACCAAAGAAGGTTTATATGAGTGGCTAGTGATGTCATTTGGGTTATCAAATGCCCCAAGTACATTCATGAGGCTGATGAATGAGGTTCTAAAACATTTCATAGGAAAAATTTTGGTAGTATACTTGGATGATATCCTTGTGTACAGTAAAAAAAATGGATCATTTGGAGAATTCAGATAAAGTATTGAATAGACTCAATGAGGAGAAGTTAATGATCAAACTCAAGAAGTGTGAGTTTATGAAGAATGAACCTGTCTACCTTGGATTTGTGATTTTAGAGGGGACATTGAAGATGGGTCCCACAAAGGTAGAGGCCGTACTCAGTTGGCCAACACCTACATTAGTTGGAGAAGTTAGGAGCTTCCATGGATTGGCTAGCTTCTATAGAAAGTTCATCAAGAAATTTATCCATATTTGTTCACCCATACTTGATACCTTCAAAGGTGAGAAGAGGCATAAGTTTCAATGGGAACTTGAGGTAGATAAGGCATTGAGTACTTGAAAACAAGAGTGGCACAACAACCTATACTCACACTCCCTGACTTTGGCAAGGTGTTCACAGTGGAATGTGATGCAAGCGGGTTTGCCATAGGTGCAGTTTTGAGCCAAGATGGGAAACCGGTTTCCATTTTTAGTGAGAAACTTAATGATTCCAAAAGGAAGCATTCCTGATATGACCTTGAGATCTATGCAATGGTACAATCACTCAATAAATGGAGACATTATCTCTTACCAAAGGAGTTTTTTGTTTTTATAGATAATCATGCTTTAAGCTTTTTGAATAGCCAAGACAAGTTGATTCATAGGCACATGAAGTGGATGGAGTATTTGCAGGCCTAAACATTTACAATAAAGCATAAGAAACGAAAATAAAATAAGGTTTTTGATGCCTTGAGTATGAGATCTATGATGGTGCAAGAAGTGAAACTCCAAAGTTTGGGGATAGATGCACTAAAAGGTATGTATAATGATGATGATGATTTTAAGAATGCATTTGTTGCTTGAAGTCAGTCTCAAGATGATTTTCATAGTGAATACTCTAATTTTGTGTTACAAGATTGTTTTTTTATTCAAGGGGGCTCAATTGTGTGTGCCAAAATTCTCTATGAGGGAAAATTTTATAAGAGAGAAGCATTGTGGTAGTTTGAGTGGACATTTTGGATTTGATAAAACTTTAGAGTAGGTTAAGAGGCTCTATTACTGGCCAAGGATGCATGTGGATGTTAAGAAGTTTGTAGAGAATTTTGGAATATGTCAAAGAGCCAAAGGATCAAGCTCCAATGCAGGTTTATACCAACCTTTTCGTATACCTAACCGCCCATGGGAGTCAATCAACATGGAATTTTTTTTGGGTTTTCCTAAGACACAAAGGGGGTATGGCAATATTTATGTGGCTGTTGATAAATTTAGCAAGATGACCCATTTCATTACTTGCGGGAGTACAAATGATGCATCTCACATAGCTAGTTTTTTTTTCAAGGAGATTGTAAGGATTCATGGACTTCCTTTGACCATTGTGTCTGATTGAGATTCCAAATTCATAGGTCACTTTTGGAGGACCTTGTGGAAGAAGCTAAGAACAAATCTACAATTTAGTTCAGCCTACCATTCACAAACAGATGGACAAACTGAGGTTGTAAATAGGTCACTTGGGAACTTGTTAAGGTGTATTACCAAAGAGCATGGTCATTTATGTGATCTCATACTCCCTCAAGCAGAATATGCATACAATGATTCTATCAACTAGAGTATAGGAAGGAGTCCATTTGAGGTAGTCTATGGGATGAACCCAAGAGGGATATATCAACTTAGAGATCTGAAGGATATGGAGAAAATGAGTGTATCAAGGGAGGAATTTTCTATAGCTATGAGGGATATACATGAGTAGGTTAAGGAGAACTTGAGGAAGAGTGTGGAGAAATATAAGAAAAGTGCATATTTGAAAAGGAAGGATGTTCAGTTCAAGGTTGGGGACTTGGTTCTTGCACACCTCATGAAAGAGAGGTTACCTAAAGGAAAATATACCAAGCTAATGATGAAAAAGACCGGTCCTTGCAGGATAGTGCACAAGTTTGGGAAAAATGATTATGAGATAGAACTCCCTCCCGGAGTTGCTATCTCACCTATATTTAATATTTCTGATCTTTATCCTTTTAAGGGTATCGTGGATGCAAGTGATAATAGGTATTGTAGGAGTTGAAGATGATGAGTGGGTTAAAGACCTACCAACCAGCCAACCAATGAAGCTTGAGAGCATAGTGGACACAAGGGAGATCAAGAGAACTATAAAGAAAGTGTACAATGAATACTTGGTCAAATGGAATGCCCTACCAAATGAAGATGCTACATGGATGCTAGAGGAGGATATAAAGTAGCATGGAGTCTTTTTCCATGAACTCATTTCATCAGGAGAATGAAATCTTTTTCCACCCTAGTTGTATGATGTAGGAGCACCTTGGACAATTTTGGTTTGATGATGCATTGTGGTGTCTTTTTTTTGTTTTGTGTCTTTTCATGATGTAAATGTGGACTATTACACCAATTACAATGTGATCAAGGTCATGTAGGGTCTTCCAAAGATTTGATAAAAAAATTGTCAAGGATAATGTAAAGTTGCTTAGAAATATTGTCAATGTTTGGCTTGTATTGGAACACCAACGATCACCAATTTAAAAATTAGTTGGGGACCATTGGAATTTGAAGAGAATGTGTTTAAAATCCTATAAGACATTTGAGGCATGGTTGTTGGTGATTCTTTGGAGTGAGAAAATAAAGAAGATACTTTGTTTTGGTGAATTTTATGTGTTTTCTAAAGTTCTAACATACAGTACGGTTGCATATAGTAATATGTTCATCTAAAACCATTGGTAATTGTTAGACCATAATGTTAGCTTGTATTTGAATCCTATTTTTCATATTTTCATCAATTTTTGAGGGAGATAAAGGTGTTTTTCTAGAAGTTACTCTGTAGACTAGGGTTTTAGGGGTTTAGTCAAGAAATCATGAAAAATTAGGCCATTCCACCATAGGAAAATTCTATAAGTTGGTGGAATGGACCTTCTAGGATTTCTTTTAATGTTTTTTGCAGTTGTAGGGTACGATGAGGTTGTTTGCATTAGTTTTTCTCAAGCCTTAGCCTAACATCTCTATGTGTTAGGCTAGGTTATATAGAGATTGAGTAGGACAATAGATTTTTGGTGAGTTTTGGTGAAACAAATGGTTGATTCTAACCCTATTTGACCTGAGGAGTCTATGGGTGAAGATTTTAGGAGTTGGAAAGTTTATTTTAGGACACTTCATTTATAAAAGTGGCCTAATTAGGCCTCTTTTCAGTGTTGCGGGTCAATTTTGAAAGGATTGTTCTAAAACAACAATAGGAGAAAGTTTGATATGTTGAGGAGCAAGGTAACGGGTGTCTAAAAGTGGGAAGGTTCTGATCAATTTTGGCCTTCTCCAAAAGATATGCCAATGAAAGGCAATGTGGACTATTATAAGCATGGTGGTCAGTTTGTGAAGTAATCAACCCCTGGAAGGGTTTGAAGACTTGGAGACCTTGTTAGTTGAGTTTTTTGAAGCCTAATCACCCTAATCTGCATCAGAATAGCTAAGATATCCCAAAGGGACACATTAGCAGAGGATTTTTTTAATTGTTCCACCACATTGAATGGCAGTGGATTTGAAGGCTTTTGTTCCTTAGCCCTGGTTATATGAATTTCCCTATGTGGGTAAAATTGTTGTGCAACTATGGGGGTACTAGGAGTTTAGTCAGAGGTGCTTTTGGGCTACAAAATGACTAGTTTTCCTGTGAATTTCCTCTTATAGCAAGTGTTGTAATCAGATACAGTTGTAGGGATTTTGATGTGGATGCATCGTTTGCAAACAATGCCTCTGCTTCTTCCATCCATGAGAAGAGTGTGTGATCAGGAGCTATATCCATTTCTTTCTCTAGGGACATCCCTTGCATATCACATTTCTTGTGGATGCAGTGAGTACCACATTTTCCATTTGCAAAGAGGTATATACATAACCTCTAGGGTCTGATGTCGTGCCCTGACTATGCTATTCTACCACCTTTTGCTATAGGTTGCCACACGGGCAGTTTTGGGGCATATGTGCATTGTTGCAAGGGAAGCACCAGGGATTGATGTCATCGGCGAGATTGTTTTTCCTTGTCGTCAACTCTCTGCTCGAGCTCGGGTGAGAATTTTGCAATGGAGTAGGCACTAGCACTATTTGATTAGTTGTTTGAGCCTATAGATTTGTGTGTGAGCCTCTTTAGAACTAATTTTTTTGGTAGGAAGATCTTCTTCCTTGATAATTTTGGTAGGTTGGCTTCGAAGGCATGAACTAGTTCTATTTGATGGTAGTTATTTCATTTGAGATATTTCATAGCAACTCCTTGACATCGCTCATCTCATCTTTTGAAGAGATAGATGTGGAAGTGATGTTATGTGGTGTGCCCAAATATGTGTACATAGATTGGAGAGGAGCGGGTGCACTGGTAGATGCTATTTCCTGGGTAGGAACTAATATCTCTAGAAATATAGGCATAGCAGGCTGAGGTGGAAACTTCCTAATGTCTATTAGATTATTTTTTTCCTTGAAAGCAATGTTGTATGCATCTAATAGATTTGTTTCGCTAAGGGACTGTATCATCATCGAGATGTCAATATTTATGGATTTCAAGAAAAAACATGAATGCCAACTCGGTTGGTGAGAAAATAGCAACCTAGGTCCTCTACCAAGTTGTGTGGAACTAGGTGTTGAAGCCAGTCATGGATTCATATGGGGCCCACTTTATGGTCACTAGTTGATGATATAGCAAAGACCGATCTCCATCATTTGAAAATCTTTCATAGAAAGGATCTCCAAGCTAATCCCAAGTACCTATAGTGTTAGCTTGCAAAGTGTGATACCAATCTAGCACCTTACTCCTAAAAAATTTTGCAAGAAAATTTAGCGCTATATTTTGGTCGGTGACTCCATGCACCAAACACACATTTGCTACATCTTGTAGGTGTTCAGATGGTGTTTTTGAGCCTTTCTTGGTGAATTTTTGTATAGATTTTAAAGAAGAGGTTGGGATAGGGGCCCAAATGATGAGTGCTACTAGTGCAATAAGGGGGATTCTAGCATCTCATGCCACATAATTTTTGTTAGCAATTGGCATCATGGCTGGTGGAGGGATTGAAACGTTCATTGGATGAGTTCTAGTTTGTACTATTACTAGTGGTGGCACTCACAAGCCAAGGTTAAATTCACTGTTTGGGATCTAATAATAGGCCCATGGCTCATAAACCCACTTTAGGTTTAGGAACATTTAAGTAGTCCCACCGGGCATGCCAGAAAAAGAAATTGTTGATGCCAAAATTTGACAAGCAATAGCCTTATGGGAAACTCAGTTAATGGGGGGACCAATTGCACCAAATTAAGTGACCTCTGGGTTTCTAAAGAAGTTGACTTCTTCTATTATTTGGGATTTGGAATGGGAAAAGGAAGTAAATATATAAAATAAAAATATAACTAAAACAATGTGCTAAGATGTAGGTGTGGGCACGGTAAATCTATCTTTTAAATTGGATTTAATGGCCCGTTCATAAATCTGCATGTCCCATAATAACATAAATCAAAGATGAAAACCTAAATGATTTATCCAATAACATAAAATAACTCACACACATTTACTAAAAAGAAGAGTCAAAGACATGGTCTAAATCAACAAACTTATATTGAAATCATAGAAGTTCTACAAATAAACTACTTAGTACAGTAATGACACAATATAATGTTTTGTCAAATAACTAAGAAATAGAAAGGCCAGACAAAGGCACAATTTGTAAGTCTTATACAATAATCTAAAACAATACAAAAGGTTTGATGTCTTATCACAATTTTTTTGTATGTTCCAAACTAATTTTCAAAAAGAAGAAGCAATATATATAGAAAATAATCCCACCACTTGAAAGAAAATAATAGAAAAGATTCTTTTGGGTGGGGGCCCTAGCTTGGTTGGCTAAGTAATTCCATTGCGGTTCTACTGGTCACAAGTTCTAGTCTCCCCCCGTCCCGTGGTATCAGAGGGCATGTCGCGCCAGCACCGCCGATCACGTTAAAAAGTTTACCAGGCGCACTGCAGTTTATAGGGGGTCGTGCTACCCGATTCCTGCAGTCTAAAAAAAAAAATAAAAAAAAAATATAAAAGATTCTTTCATCACGAGCAATGATGTACACAACAAAAATTTCCTAAGGTCGTTACAATAGAAAATATTCTAAGCCATAAAATGCAGTCACCCTCGAGCCAGATGCATCTTGTACAAATAATGGTGGTGGTCGCAATGTAGAAGTAGTAGAACCTCGTGCATACATGTGTTGCTTACCCATGAAGTCAATTAGGACATGTGGAGAAAGGGTAGGGCTTGTTCTTCATGCCTTCCTTCCCTTTGATTAAATCCCCATGGAGAAGACACATGGAGAAGTCTTTGTTGCTAGCACTGATAGTGGGATCCACCAAAAAATATCCATGGAATGATGTTATGTGGCACGCAAGAAAACCTCGGTTGAGAAGCAAAGAGAAGCAAGCTTAAAATGTTCGTGTTGCTGACACATGGAAACATGGTGGGGCTTGGAAGAGAAGTGAAGGAGGAAATCCTTGTGAGGAGCACATATCAGACACGTGGTGGCAGTGGGTGAAGCACTTCAAAAAAGGCACCTGAAGATATTAAAATATATGGGGCATGGGAAAAATCTAAGAAAGATAGTATTATCAAGCCAAAGGGAGCTTGATGCATTTTATATCCACATTACCCATTAGACCTAGACACATGGCCAATTCTTGGATGGTCCAGTATTGAAATAGAGTAGAGTGGAGGGTGGATTCATGTCTTTATTGCAATAAGTTATAACTTCCCAATTTCTAGACTCAATTCAAACTTTATTTTTCACCTTTACATTCCTATAATGTAATCTTGGGAATTAACTGGTTGACAGAGCACAAATCCATTGTAAACTATGACAATAAGATGGTTAGTTATCTTGATGACTATAGAAACCCAATTGATATTCATGGAATCTAGAGACCACTAAGCTTATGCAGATCTCAACTATGTAGCTTAAGAGGGATCAAAGGAAGGGGTGTACGATCTATGTGGTACACGTGAGTGAACCTTAAAATATAAATCCTTATTTGGATGATTACCCTATTCTCAAAGAGTTTCGAGATGTATTCCATGAAGAACTCATAGAACTTCCTCCCAAGCAAGAATTTGATTTCTCTATTGATCTAGTACTAGGAGTTGAACCTCAATCTAAATCCCTGTATAGGATGACTACCATCGAGTTATTCAAATTGAACGCCCATTTGTAGGAATTGTTGAGCAAGGGGCTTATTTGACCTAGTGTGTCTCCTTAGAGTGTGACAATTATCTTTATCAAGTAGAAGGATGGAACCTTGCATCTATGTATTGACTATCAGATGTTGAACAAGGTAACCATCAAGAATAGATATCCTCTCCCGAGGATTGATGAGCTATTTGACTAAATGAAAGGAGCAACTGTGTTCTCTAAAATAGATCTTAGATCTAATTATTATAGTTAGTTGAGAATAAAAGAAGAGGAAATCCCTAAGACTGCTTTTTGAACTTGCTATGGACACTAGAAGTTCATGGTGGTACGTTTTGGTCTGACCAATGTACTTGCAGCTTTCATGAATATTATGAATAGTGTATTCAGAGATTATCTACATGACTTTTTATAGATATTTATTGACAAAAGGGTATGTGCAGGATCATCATGGAAAAAATAGGCCCTTAAGTGGCAAAAAATTTAGAAAAATCAGAGTTAGGAAACTTGACATAAAAATTTGAATAAGATATCTATATTATTTCAAAAATACGTAACAATAGAATCTATAGAAAATTGAATGTAGTTTCTAAACTACTAGGTTTATTTATAAAAAAAAAATCTATTCGGAGAAAATTTGAAATTTGAATGTAGTAGTACTTAAATTTTAGGGAAAAAAATAAGAAGTAGGTGTCTATCTGACCACCCTAACCACAATAAAATGATCATATTTTTTTATAATATTTTAGATATAAGTAGAGGACTTATGTCCTGATGTGATGCATATTTTTTTATAATTTTTTTCCAAGTAAATAATTAATTATGAAATTTTTATTACAAATTTTAGAAAATATAAAAACTCGTATGTATGACCACCTTAACTTGGTCAAAACTTCATTAAATTATTATTATTATTATTATTATTATTATTATTATTAATCTTATAGTATGTGAAGCATAGAATGTGACACATATTTAAAATTTAAAAAATGTGATACCGTTTGAAAGCTATAGATGTTTTTCAATCAACCTATCAATCAAGACTTTAGTCATAATTCAAATAGAAAATGAATAATAATCATTTATTAAATTCAAAGTAAAGCATAATTTATATTGGTGGAAATTTGAGAATCTCCTTTGAAAACCCCTTTTATTTCATCAATTTTGGATTAAAAAAAATTCACCAACCACATACCCTACACATACCCACATATCGACTCTTTTTTGTCCATCATGATCCTACACATACCCAAAAACCTAATTTATTCCAATTCCATTGAGAAGCATGATAAGAATTTGAGGATAGTCTTACATCATCTCAAAGAGAAGAAGCTTTAGCAAAATCTATCCAAGTGCTTGTTTTATCAGAATAGGGTGCATTACCTTGGTCACATCATATCAACAATGGGAGTCTCTATGGATCTCAAAAAGATAAAGGAAATAGTAGAATGGCTAGTACCTCAGAGTGTGACAAAATTTTCTAGCTTCATGGGACTTGTAGGATACTACATGAAGTACATGCAAGGTTTTTCTTAGATGGTAGCCCTAATCACATCTCTTTAGAGGAAAGGGAAAATTTTGAATGAACAAAAAAGTGTGAGAAAGCATTGCAACTCCTGAAGGAGAAGCTCATGATAGCCCCGATATGAATTGTACCTAATCCCAATGGTCTATTTATAGTGATCTTAGATGCTTTGAGGGATGGTGTAGGAGATGTTTAATGCAAGATGGGAAAGTGGTGGCATATGAGTCAAGGAAGCTTAAACAACATGAAATGAACTATGCATGACATGATTTAGAATTGGTTGCAATAGTGCATGTGTTGTAGATGTGGAGGAATTACCTATTAGGGAAGCCATTTGAGCTCAAAATAGATCATCTGGGATTGAGATATATCTTTACTCTACCAAATATCAATGCACGTCAAATAAGATGGTTGGAGTTCCTTAGTGAGTATGACTTTGGAATTGAGTACATTAAGGAGAAAGAGAATAGAGTAGCAGATGCTCTTAGTAGAAGAAAACATCTAGCAACTATGACCTCAATTCAGTCGAATCTAAGGTAGCAGGTGATACAAAACTTTCCAAGGGATGAGAATTATGAAAGGGTAAAGAAAGCTCTACAGGAGAACCCTTCAGACCATCGATTTGATGGGTATGAATTTGAATCAAATGGAATCCTAAGATACCAAAGGAGAATGTATATTCTAGATTATGGAGAACATAGAAAGTTGGTCTTAGAGGAAATCCATAATGCACCATATTTAGGTTGCCCTGGAGTTGTCAAGATGATCACAAGTTGAAATATTTGTAATTTTGGCCTAAGCTCAGGAAGGATTTTGTTGAGTATGTAGCTAGATGCTTGGAATGTTAGCGAGTCAAGGATGAACATTTTCATTTAGTAGGGCTTCTCTATCCTCATGACATACCTGAGTACAAGTGGTAGGTGATTAGTATGGACTTTATCCAGGGGTTTCTATTAAGAAAGAACATGCATGATATCATCTTAGTAGTAGTCGATAAGTTGAAAAAAGTGGAACATTTCATTGCAGGGAACCTTAAAGATCGATTGTTGACCTTGGCCAAGAATTTTTTCCAAGAGATCTTCTGTTTGCATGGAGTGCAAAAGAATATCATACCTAATAGGGATAGTCAGATGACATCCATATTTTTGGAAAAATTTGAATGTTACTTTGGGAAGTAAGTTGAATTTTAGTTCAACATATCATGCTCAAACCGATTGCCAAACTGAAAGAGTCAATCAAGTAGTAGAGGATCTTCTAAGAATGTATTGCATGGACCAGTAGTATAAGTGGGAAGAGTATCTACCCTTAGTAGAAGTTGTATATAATAACTCTTTCCACGCATCCTTAGGTATGACACATTTCAAGGCTCTTTACAAGAGAAAGTGTTGTACACCTGGATCAATTGGGATACGTTGGAAGATAGGATTATAGTGGGTCCTGAAATGCTCAAAGAGATGGAAGAGTAGATGAAACTCATCAAGGATAGACTAAAAGAAGTGACATAGGCTAGGAAGTGAAAAATAGACAAAAAAGCTATGTCGACAATAATTAAACCTTCAAACAGTTCTTAGAGGGAGATAAGGTCTTTGAGAGAGTCAAACCACATAAGAGCTACATTACCTTTGGAAAATATTCAAAGTTTGGCCCTAGATGTGTTGGTTATTTTTATGTGCTAGAAGTGATTAACTCTATTGCATATTGACTTGCTATGCCACTTGCTCTAGCTCAACTCCATAATATGTTTCATGTTTCTTTGCTTAAGCCATATCATCTAGATGCATCTTATATACTTCATTGGAATTATTTATAGGTGTAGGATCCCGAAGTGGTACTGGTGGAGCCCATTAGAATTCTAGAGAGACACAATGTCAAGTTGTGAAATAGAGACATTTTTTAATATAACCTGGTTCAATGGGACCAATATTCTAAGGGTATTGCTACTTGGAAGGATGTGGAGGAAATAGAATGCTCCTTTCTTCATTTGATTTCTAGATAGACTTTAAATGTTCATTGAGATACTTCTACTCTAGTATTTTTAGATTTGCATGTTATGATATTTTGGTTTGATAGAAATATGATTTAATTTTGTGATAGACATATATATTTCAATGTTGTTTGATAAAACATCAAGACGATGTCTCTTCCTAGTGGGGAAGGATGTCATGTCTCAAAATTTTGCTTGCATTTACTAAATGTTAAGTTGTTTAAATATTTATGGAAAATGAAATTTATCAGTTTGACTTGTGATAAATTTAGGATTTCAGTGTTACTTGAAATATATTTATTCTTATGTGATTGAATACAAAAGATAAATGTTATGATGTCAAATGGAATCCTTTCATTTCACACCTTGATAATTGGTTACTTGTGAAAATATACAAGTGCAAGTGTGTGAATGCAGGAACAAGATGAAGACCAAGAACATGGTTGAGGTAGGAGTATTTATCCAGATGATGAATGGTAAGGTTGATGGAATTTGGAACATGCATACACCATTGAAATCATAGAATTTTCACTTGACTTGCTATTGGGTATACATAATTTTTCTTGTGTGAAATGTATGAATGATTAATAGGTAGGTGTATGGAAAAATAATAATTGAATTATTTTCTTACCTTTTCTATTCAATGTTAATTCCATTTTAAGAAAATTGTGATGAAAATATATAATGTGTGGAAAAGTGTTTTCTTTGATTTGAAAATGTTGAAAAGAATTCCATATGTGAATATTAGAAAATGATAAAATGGAACATGGGAAAATAATTTATTTTACCATTTGGAAAAAGCATTCAACATTAAAATGATTAAATTGAAATAGAATATTAACCCAATAGTTAATATTTAATTCATATTCAAATTTGAAATGCACTCGAAGGGGTGGAATGGTTTCCCACAATCCCCAAAATAGAGGAGAAAATCAAAGTGCAAGAAGTGGGGGGTGGCTACCATAATGGAATCCCTCCAATTTATGAAAAATGCAATGTTAGTGGGTACAAAAATCATGAAAAAGAAAAAAAGAGAGAATGCAAGACAGTACAATGGGTGAATTTTGGAAAAGAGCAAGAAAAATAGGTTGATTGGGTTAGCTAAGGAGGGAAAAAGATGTTTCCATAGCCTTCAATAATTCTTTAGCTCTTATCTTTATCGATTTGGTTGTTTGAATAGAGGTAAGTTCAGGCTTTTTAGAATGCTTCCATTGTTACATGATTTTCTTAATTCTATTAGAATCCTTTGATTTTTTATTAGCAAACATGATTTGAAGAAAATCCATTTAAATGTATTGAATTTGCATTTGAGTCTTGCTTATGCTTGTTTCAGGCTTGCCATATCAGCATTGACCCTTGTTATCTTTAAGTCATGCAAAGGAAAAAACCATGGGTCTATCCATTCCATGAACACCAAATCTATGGCAAGTTGTACACTTTTGGTTTTTCTCTGTCAATATGATAGTAGAAGGGTTGTTTTGAACCCTACATGAAAATGCATGTATGTTGGGTCTGTTAGGACTAAAAAATTAGCCTAAATTTTCCATAGAATAGATCCATTCCCCCATCCAAATTCCTATCACTTAGCATGCCATTTTAAATATTCATCACTCGAAATACCCCATTTATCTAACCTATAGTCATCACCCTAAAAAATTCACATCTATCACCCTACGTGCAAATAAAAAAGGTCATGTCAATGAGACTACATCATAGTAACATAAGTCATTCTAAGGTTGCTTTGAAGAAGAAAATAAGCAAGATTTCATGAACATTGTTGAGGAGAGTATATCATGTCAAGGGAACTTATTTTATTGTCCCTTCAACAATCCAATTGAAACCTTACTAAAGAAACTCGAGCACATCAGATGGTAATTTTTTGGGTCTCTTTGATAACCTGATACATTGACTACCAAGAAGTATAATATTTTAATTTGTATCATTTTGGCATGACTCAAGAGGTAATTACACCTCAACATTCAAGAAATAGAAAAACATCTCTTGGACATGACTTAACAATGTATCATAGTGACAATGAAAAGTAGAAGGAACAATACATACACCTAAGAATTGGAGAGACTTTGGGATGTGAGGGTGAGTAATTTTTGAGTCCCTTAGAAATAGCGAGAAAGGAGGAGTTCATGAAAGAGAAATGTATATATCGATGGGATGAGGATTTTGTCTCTTCGATGGAATGATCTAGTATTTATTACAAAAGGGATTAGAAAAATTTCAAAAGGGGTTTGAAAGGACTCTAGAATATCAAAGTAAGGTAATTCATAGTCCCTTTGAAAAGGGAAACAGATATCAAGTGAAAGAATTTCAAGGAGAGGGATCTATATCAACGAGAACCAAAATAAATCCCTTTGATGGCCCTAAAAGTAAGAAGTGAATGACTAAGCTAAGGACTTCATTGAAGAACAAGAATATTGTTCCCCTTAATAAAATGATAACACTTGTGGCCTCAATGTGATAGATTTGTGAACATATCAGAGTGATAAGAGGGTATCAAAGAAAATACTTACAAGGAAGGTTTCAAGAGGACATTGGGATATCGGTACATATGAAGTCCCTTTGAAATCTCGAAAGAGAGGAAGGAGTATACCATTAAAAGGATATATTGAGGGAGCATGGATATATTGGTGAGATCAAAATATTGTCATCCTGATGAAGCAAAATTATTGACAAGAAAGCGACATGACAAAGACACAATTTGGTGGCAGTGATGAAAGATCAATGACCTATATTCAAAACAATTAATTACACTATCGATTACATAATTTTTTTGTTAATGAGCTAGAGCTGAAGGAATTGAAAAATAAAATTATGAAAATACTTGGAGAGCATTAAGCAACCAAAAAAGAAGGAAGAAAAGCATAATAGTGGAAAATGACACTCGAATCAGGAAAAGCATTTACTTTTCAAGTAAGTACCCAAGCCTGAGCTGAAAATTTTAGTATTTATAGATTGGTTCAAACTATCGAAGCACAAAAGTAGGGTTTCTTTCTGCAATAATCATATTATGGCAAGTTCATCTAAAAAACCTAAGAAAAAAAGAAAAAATTTGGAAGAAAGACATATAAATCAGGACTTAATTGGTCAATGTCTTGGCTCTTGATAGAGATCTAGGAGGAACACAATTAAACCCTTAGGCTAAGAAATTGGAGGATAAAAACAAATAAGTGGGTGATACATGGACCCCATGACGAGGATGCAAATTGTTTATATACCACTATAGGAAAATGCACAGACACCAACCAGTCTCAAATCTATGGAGACTTAATTTAGGAAAGTTGGTGGTACCTAAAGTGATTATTAATATTGAATTTATTAAGGCACTGGCCCATAGATACAATCCTCAAACTCACATGATCAAATTGCAAGATGGATCTTCTTTCATCCATGTTACCAGGAACCATATTTTCATGGTATTCCAATTAGACACTAGTACTGACATGAAATTTAGAGTTAGGGACCTCCTGAATGAATACCATAGCTTGAGCACTAGTTATAAAAGGTGGAGACTACTGAGTTGAACATTAACATTGCTAGATTCAATAAAGCCCAAATTGAAAGGCTGGTGAAAAACAATAAGACATCTATGACTAAGAATGAGAAATTGAGGCAAGAGATTGCTAGTTATAAAGATGAGCTTCCATCTTCTTCAAGTTCCTACTCCCCATGGTTAGACATTAATAATAGGGCATTAGAAGCAATGGCTGAAACTACCTATTGGAAGTGTAGGGATGAGATATCCCAAAAAATAGGTGAAAATTTATAAATGGAAATAAAGTCCATTAAGTTTAAAATGGTTTCAAAACTAATAAAGGAAATATTTGAAAAGATGCTCGAGAATGTTGATAAGGTATGGGAAATTCATAGTAAAACACATTCTGCTTACCAAGAGAACAGAAGGCTACATCTTAGAATGATAGAAAAGAAAGAAGAATTGATAGCCAAGGGAAATGTTGACAAGTAGGTGTTCAAGATTTATGATGAATTAATTTATATGCATGAGAAGTTTCGTACTATGTTGACAAAAGATCTTGGTGATTTTGATCAGCCCCTGGATATGGCTTTACCCAACTTCTTTGATGACAAGGGAGAACTAAAAGAATAGAACATGTGGAAGAATGAACTAGCTCAACTTTTATCGATGGCTCTTAACAAAGTAAATGATGAGGCAATGATGGTGGAAAATGCACATGTACAATTAGAGCAGATCTTCACTTTGGAGTTCGTTATGAAAGATATAATAACTAGTACAGATACTTATGCTAACAAAGAATAGATTGAACATCTTTCTAAAGCATACATGTTCATTTTCTCGAGCATTATAAGGATTGAAAGTTTCATCAAATTCACTCAATGTCAGATAAACTATCATGGAGAAAGAACCTTGAATATCTCTTAGGTGATCATAAATACCTTACAGAGATTAACAGATTGTGGTATCATGATTGTTGTCTTTGTTAATTATAGTTGTTAAGGTTTTAGTTATGTTAAATATAATGTAAATGAAAAGTTACCACTTTAAATGTAACGGCATGAAGCTTATTGTTTCCCATATATAAGGGAAACCAAGGCCGAGTTTTGAGATATCATCATATATCATCATAATAATTAGCATCTAGTCATATTCATAGAATAGAATGCAAAAAATACTTCTGATATGAATTGTAATAACTTTTGAAGCAATCTAATGGAGAATAATGTTTAATTTGGTGGCCCAATTTCTAGTGTTCAACTGTTCTATCGAGATTAATTTATATATGCTATCTTGTTGTCTCTAAAGTGGTATTTCTCAATTATTCAAATTAAGTGCATCAAACATATATATAATTTTTCAAGACACATTTGTTTCCTTTGTGTGATTTTCTTGATTGGTTTTTGTGAGAAGAGAATTAAAATCCTTTTAAGAGATTCATTTTAATTGGTTTCTAACCAAAATGAAAATACTTTTAAGTTAATCATCTTAACTAATTCCCTTTGAACAAGAATTAAAAGTCCTTTCAAACATCATAGTAACTTGGGGAGATATCACTGCAATTTGTAAGAAGATCCTGATAACTAACAAACTTGCACATTTATACAAAGTATAGACATCGAAAAGTTGTTCAAAATAGGATGCCATTTAATTCAATCCTAAACATATTTCATGTATCTCCTAAGTCCTTGGAAAGTGTTCCCCAACACTAGGATTAGAAGGACATTAAATTCAAATGAAATGAACATGTAAATTGACATTTCTAATTATTCCTAAATGATAGAAACATGTGGGGGCATCCAAGAAGAGCTCCTACAAAATAGGATCACATGGGGTGCTTGCATGGAAGGTGGAACCCACCTTGATTTTAGATAACTGTTTGGAGAAATATAACACTTTAGTAATGCATTTAAAGATCATAGAAGTTAGGAATTGATATTACATGAGTGGAGTTCAGTTTAGTTCAGTTTAGTATCAATTCAGTTTAGTTTAGTTTAGTTCAGTTCAGTTATCTTCATTTGAATGAAGTTAGTTTGAGTTGCATGTTAGTTGAATTTAGTTGATTTTAGTTTCATGCTAATGACTTGAGTTGCATGATAGATAATAGGTGGCTACATTCATTTAAGTGGGGATGATCAATCATACATCATGTTTGCATGAATTGATGGAGAGATATGTTTCAGTTAATAGAGATTGACTTGGACCCACCTTGGGCACCCAAGTTGAGATCTTGGAGTTAACACCTTTGCATGAGAAGATATTTACAAGGATTAGTTAAGTGGGCCCATTCTTGGGCACCAACTTTTAGGAGAAGCTTGGAAGATATCTTCGTAATCAATGTTGAGTTAAAACTTCAGTTTGGGAGGCCTAAATTGATGAAGGAATTGGTTTGAAATTATTTTCCATAGAAGAACTCTACTTGCACAAGAATGGCATAGATATTTGTGAGGAGATTTATCCTCTTGTAATTGTAAACTCTTTGGAGTTTACAATGTTCACAATTGTCTATTTACTGCAGCAAGTTGAAGAGAGTTCTAAGAGAGTACTTTTGTGAAGCATGGAAGAGGATGTCCAGATTCATGCTTAGACACATGAGAGTTTATTGTAGGTTGTGAAGAAGAATTGTTGAAGGAAAAAGAAGCATCTCAAGCAAGGATTGATAAATAATTATTGTAATCTTGTTCTAAGGTTAAATAATGCAAGCACTATTGATTCTAGTGGTGGATTTTTTTCCCGAAAGGTTTTCTCCATGATATATGTTGTGTCACTTCTATCTTCTAGTCTTATTCTTCTACAATCGTCTGTATACTTCTAAAATTGGTAAAATGAATCTAAACAAATAATCATACACAAAGAAATTGAAACAAAGAACACTTAATTAGATCTATAGTATAATATTTTAACAAGTTTTACAACTACATAATTCACCTTCATTTTCAACATTTGGTATCAGAGCTAATAGTTGGGTAGAGTTTGGGGCACCTTTCTCTTAAAAAGTTTGAATTTTTTTGGTTGTAGTGGGAGCTTTTACTATTTTGTTATTATAGATTTGTAAAAGAATAACGTTACAATTTCTTTGGGTTGATGGTTGTAAGACCTGGTATGGCTTGCCCATTCTTTGAAAGGAAAGACCTAGTAAGAGAGGAGTTCTCGTAGGTGGTAAGGGGAGGGTAGTTGGGTTAAACTAGTTCTACAATATTATGTCTACTTCTACAATTGGTAAAATGAATCTAAACAAATAATCATACACAAAGAAATTGTAAGAAAGAACACTTAATTAGATCTATAGTATAATAGTCTTACAAGTTTTAAAGCTACATAATTCACCTTCATTTTCAACATGGTTGAGTAGTTAGACTTAAGCCAAGAAAGAGCATCCAATACTCTACAAAACCTTATTTACATATAAAAAATTCAAACATTAGGAGTAGGAACAACTATTAATTTGCATCTATTTCACATTTACATGCCAATGTGGATAGGTCACCAAATTTAAATAATTTAAACAACCTTTAAATTTTATCCATTATCAAGGTACACCTACCTAGGTCTAGTAGAGCTTGAAGTGTAGGGAACCCTAACCATATTGGTTATTTTTTGTTCATTGGCCAAAACTTTGTAAATCGAACCATAGAGCTTGGTATACTCTTAGGGTTTGCAATCTTTAATTTTGGGAACCAAAAGGGTCATCGAATGAACCCTCTTTACCATAATAAAGCCTTGAGATGGCTAAGCAATTCTATTGACATCGATTCTGTAACATTGATTCCTTTAGGTGATTTTTCTAAACCCTCATACTAATCCATGTAAGCAATGATTCCTTGGTTTAGGTGGATATACTCGAGAATGATATGATCATTCTAATATTTGTATTTATTTTATCACTATAACATGATTTTAGTATTGAATGATTCTTTTTGTTCCATTTGATAAGATCATATTTCTAAAGGAAATTGATTATGCACTAATGTTAATTGAGCCTTAATAGGTTGAATGACAAAGTCCCATTGTTCCAATTTAATTATTTTAAAGAAATGGAATGTTGTATATCTATAAGTAGATATATATGTATATATATACACACAGTCATTCAGTGTGAAGTGATTTAAACAAGTCAAATGATTCTTATCACTGTTTTCATATCTTTGTTTTATGGTGTCTTTACTACCAGGTCCATAGTCACCATGTTTTATAAAAGATATTGAGTTTTATGATGTATAATACCAAACAATAGCATTCTATCATTGTAAACGATAACATGCTTATCCTTCCTAAACCCAATAAAAAATGTTTATATGAATGGAATGAAGAGAATGATGTTCTTCATATCGATCCACCTAGAATTAAATGATTTCAGTATTGTTAAAAAGTGTTACAAGAATAATAGTATCAGCCTCAGATATCGAAGCCATGAGAAGAGTAAAAGGGGCCCGAATGAGATAGTCATTCTAAGTGAAATTCCTTATTAAAGCCTTTGTTTTCAAAATAGAGCAATATTTATATTTTCCTTAGGGACAGGTTGATGTTCTATCCATAAAAGAATTGTTTTAAAGTGTATGAATTTGACCCTCATCCATTTGAAGTATCATTCTTACTATGACATAAATAAGGACTTGCAAGTTATTTTCTAAATGTTTCAGTTGAAAGAATTGATCAGAAATAATTAAAAGAAACTGTGTTATTTGCTTATACAATGAATTGTCACATTCTAAAAAGAAGTAAAATTGAATCTAGTGTGTAGAGATTCTATTTAAACATGCAGAATAATTATGTTGTTGATTACATTTTGATTTTATGTAAAATGACTTTGAGACGTACTGTTTGAAACTCAGATTTAAATCAAGGTCTAAGAGTGACTTCTTAATGTTTTTTTTCCTATATTTTTAATAGAATCTACTTATACACCTAGTGAAATTTGACATCTATTTGCATATAGGAATCTATATGTGGAATAAATCTTTCTTTTAATTTAAAAGAACATATACGCATACACCACTTTTAACTGAAGGCCATATATGTGTACATGCATAAATCTTTCATTTATGCTTTAAACATACATGTGATATACTTCTTTAAAAAAAAAATTGTTTTCTTTATCTAAACTATAGATTTCATTCCAAGTAAGAAAGAATAATGGAAATATTGGAAATCTATAATTATGGATGCATGTTCTATGAAATTGTTATCGTAATTGATGAAATGAAACATGTATTACATTTAGAAATGTGATTGATTAAATATTAAATATGGTTACATTATTTCATATGCATGCTAATTAGAGATAGCCAATTGAGTCTGATTCTTAAAGATGAAATTATTTTCTAGTTAAAACTACTTGAAACCAAATTGATTGTTTACAAATTGTGAAAATTGTATAAGATGTATGTTATCTTATGTATGTGGGAGGTTATCTTCTGGGAGGAATGCCAAAAATGGGTTAACATAGAGTATAGATTTTCTTTTCCAAAATCTATTATTTTTAGCTGTATATAGCTTATGCTTGGCCAAGCATTGTATCCATTGTGTTGAGTGGTCTAATTTGTATAATGTAACTCCCTGTGATTTCCTAGCATAGATCTTGCATGTTTTAAATGTAGATAGAAATGCATGCAAATGTTAGACATGCACTAGATTCCACATTGCATACTATATCTCTTGCTAAGTATTCCATGCAGGGTTGGGTATTCTCCAAGTAAGAAGAATCCTGGGGAAGCATAGCTTCATGGTTGGTTGGAAAAGCGCATGAACTATGTTCTCATCCACCAAATGTGATGAGTGTTGAAGAGAATCACATGAAATTCTATTTTAATTATTGTACTTTATA
>VDFB02345656.1:0-13507 GCA_007258455.2 Sequoia sempervirens | reverse complement strand
GTTCATTCTTTAGTTTCTTTCTAGGATCTCATGCAAGGCCACATGCATGGTCTACTATATATCCCTTTGTGGTTTGCACCCCTGTGCTAATGAATCTCTTTAATTTTTATCTCATTACTAGTATTTGGTAAACAAAGATTCTAGTAATAAGTGAAACATGATCTACATTTCCATGTTATATATATACACTACACCTAAAAAAAAATAATGAGACTTTGGTAAATAATATATCTAGATAAAGGGAATACAAATCTAAAATAGAACTTGTAATAATTCATCTACTCATCAATAATATTTTCATACCATTAACAATTTAAAAATAATTGGAAGACAACTATAATCTATAATATAACATCCTTAAATGGTTCAAATTTTAAATGAAACGATGAAAGAAAGAATAAGAATACAAAGATTAAAGTATAAAATCATTTGAAAATAATTGGGGATAAAAATATTTAATCTAATAGTTGTTAACATAAATGAACTTCAACTATATAGCCTTGAGAACATCAAAAAATTATAGATTGGAAAGCAAAATAAATGTGTCATATTACTTGAATCAAATCTAATAAAGTTTGACTTTATTGCATACTTGTTATAAATATCTCACATGAACCAATGAAATTCAATGTGCCTCTATCTACCCTTGACATTAATGTTTAAAGGTTTGTTGAGATGAAAAGTAATGTTGATTCCTTACCTAATGGAAACAAAAAAAGACATACATATAAAAATCAAACACAATACAATTTCTATTAAAAATTTTACATATCCATTTTTTGTTGGATTTTGATCCTAGATTTGAGGATGCACAATGCTAAAGGAGATCCTATGATTACATCTAAGGTTCTTTAGTGCTACAGCATTTGATTTTGTGCATGATGATAAGTGCTATTGGCTAATTTCTTCCCATGAAATTTAATAGTATTATCTTCCATTTGGGTCTATTTTTTAATATTGAAATTGGCCAATGCAAATATTGGGAATGTTAGATTGAAGTTTATTATTTTAGATTTTTTGACTGTAAACAAGGATCTACAAAGTATAGACATTCTTAACATTTGCATGTGCAAGGAGAAGGATTTAAGAACTAAAGCTGTTAGAGGCCACTTTCACACTCTAATTATGGATCTCTAATGCTCTACCTTACACTTCCTCATCCCACCCTTTGTAAATTTGAAAAGAAAAATCTTTATTTCCCAAAAGGATAGTAAAAATAATGGAAATGACCATTGTACAAACTATACATTATAAATGTTTCCTATTATAATTAAGGACTCTAAAGCCTCCACCTTTTCCCTTTGTAACAAGCCTTAAAATTTTACTTAGTGCTTCAAGGATTACATCCAGTATTAGGCCATTAGATAAATCTAAGGTTATTCCAAAAAGATATAATGAGGAAGAATTTTGTTATTAAATTGTAGAGTTAATTGTAATTATACTCAACATTTTATGGGATTAAGTAATAATTGATTAAGGATTTGATTGATAAAAAAAAATTAGGTTGAGGGGGTTAGCTATTAGGCTGACCCTTCAATTGTTCCTCCTAATGAAAATTTAAATATTTTACACTAAATAAATCTAATAAAATGGCTTTATATGAGGGTCATGAGAATGAGGTACATATACATGTTGACGAGCTTGAAATCATTGATTCACCTATGTATGTGAGGAATGATAATCTGTTGGTATTAATAAAAATTATAAGGGTACTTATTCTTCTTCTTATGTACTAGTGATTGACTTTTATATAAATTTCTATGGACTAACTAGTATTCAAACTTAGGACCTCCCATTTGGTGTTAGGATGCTCTATTATTGAGCTAATGGCTCACATTGTGATGAGTCTTTTTATGGCTTGGGTGTGTATCATTTCTCCAACACACTCCCTTGAACCACAACATAGGTGTCAAATGCACCTAGCTTGGCTCTAATACCATACAAGAATACCAATTATGAGGACCTCCTATAAAAATATGACATGAAAAACCGTGAACAATATTTAAAAGATAATCCATAGTCTATCTTATTATTTATGCATATTTTCTAGGACCACATATGCCCAAAACACAAAATAGTTTTTGTAAATACACCAATTAGATCTTATAAAATGCATTACTTATATCAAATTATATGGGGAATTAAATATAATTAATGATTACTTTTTCTTTTAGTATGAAAGAGGTTAAATTCCAATATATGTTCTAGTGGGCTTGATTGAGTGACAAGGTGTGATTGTTGTAATGAAGAACTTGCTAGGAAAGCTAACCAAGTTAAAATGTACACCTATACATACATCATTGTGGTAATATAGACCTATGTCATAAAACACAATTGAATCCTATTAGTTCCAAAGTATTTTAGCAAAGAAGAGATAGAGGAATTTCCAACATGAGGCATAATTCAATCATAATATAATAAAACCATTAATCCATAGTTCTATGTATAAATGGAATGTTGTAGAGGAAAAGATACACATTTAATTTGCAAGGCATAACTCAACAATATGAAAACATATAGTAGAATATTGTACATTATTCTCAGGATTTTTTCTTATTTGTGAGAAATGCAAACCTTCCATGCTAATTTTCTCTAAAACACACAAATATAGGGTGCAGTGTAATATCCCACCCTTTCCTAAATTTTTCCATAGCTAGTGATATGATAATATCCCAACAACTCTATGAATTTTAAAATTGAATGTTATGGACTATATTAAAATTATTTTGTGGACTAATAAACTAAAGAATATTCTTGATATTTAATTACACGTCTCTTGAGAAAAACAATGATTTAATATCTTATGAGTATTAAATTAGATTATGAGTATAATGTAAAGAATTATAGTCATGATTTTGTAATTGTCATGTAATAGACATAAATATCATTCCTTTTGTTGGTAAAACTACATATTTAGAGTAATATTATGAAGGTTAAATTTAAATGGTTTATCTAGCACTCAAATAATCATTCTAGACTAACATTTGATTTAAAATTTCTTTTACAATGATTATTGATTATATTTAATAAAAAATATTTGATATTCCCACCAAGTTATTAAGGGTGCAAATCAACTATTGACATGGACTAAACTATTGCAAACAAGGTAAATATATATAGTAGGAGTATCAACTAATGGTGAGGCACTTTAAGTCTAATCAAACATACAATATACCAAATAATATTAATGAAATAGTGGAGAAAATAAATAAATATTCAAACCTCATGAACACTAGAATTCTATGGAGAAACCCTTTCAAAAAATCCCACTACTAAAGAGATATGAAGCTTTTATTAATATTCATAACAAGATTATAACAATCCAATCCACTCAATCTTCTGTAGTCTAATGTTTTGGCTATTTCTACATAACACTATTTAAACCTTATGTCATACATTAAATTATATATAGAGCAAGGGAAACAAGAAATGATCAATTAATTTATGTAATGAGTGGAAAAAAATCATGGTCCACAAGAAAAGAACCCATGCCCCACTATGCATTGGAACATGTACAAAAAATATAAACGAACTAATGATATAGGACCTTAAATCCCATAACCTTGATAGTAACCACTCCCAATACTAGTGCTTTATGATGAAGATGTCAACTACAATAAGTCTCATCTATTATGAAAAGATGCTCCACTCTTCCCAATGTAACTCCTAGTACAATAATCATCACAATCTCCTTATTTAATTTTATTATAATAATATCTTGAGCCCATTGCTTACCTTTTCATTTTTTCTCACATATCACACTATAAAATTTTGGAGCTCATTTTCACTTTGCGAGAGTCTCTCGAGGGTTTTAATGGTGTCCAAATTGATTTTTTTAGCTTAATGCATCAAGCTCATTAATATTTTTAATTTTAAGAAAATATTAAAATCAAAGCTCTAGACTGTAATTTATGCCCTTTAGAAAGAATTTAGAAAAAAACAACATTAAAGATAAGATTTTAAGTGAATGGAACACTAATCCCAACTTACACCAACCAAGTACAAATGGGTATTTAGCTTCATGGAGATTCATTCATGGTTGGTGATGGTGCATGAGTAGGCTAATAGAGGAAGAAAGACCATATGTTCATTAAGAAGAAATTGGGAGAAAAAATAAGCTAAGTTTAAATTTGTAATGATAAGAGGATCTTGATTGAATTATATATATATATATATATAGTTCATATGAGAACCAAGGATAACATACTAGAGTAAATAAGCTTCGATAATAAAGGAATCTTGTAAGTATGGGGAAGAAAAATATATCAAACTAAATGCACTACCAAAAGATAGATCAATTGGGATTTTTTTATAGGAAAGTGTGATATTTAATTGAAATCTAATGTATTAATGTTGTATCTTCAACAATCTTGGAATAAGTACTTGGATGCCTATGTTGTCAAAAGATATTATTATTTTACTATTAATTCTCCTCATGTTGAAATTTCCATGAACTAGTTAGGATGCAAATCTCCACCACTAAGCTACCCACCCACTTTATGACAAGTCAATTTACGATTTAGGTATGCTAATTTTTTTGACACCTTTTTCACATTGTGAGATATTACCAAATATTTATAATGGTCATTTGGTTTTGTGTGGATCATGAACCATGTAAAGGTGTGTTTACTGATCTTACTCACCAATAAAATGTATGCATTGAATAATTTTTGTTTTATCATCATTTTATCAACAAGCATATGCATATTTGAGGGTTTATTTAAAATTGACTAATGATATGTTGATTGAAACTATAGAATACATTATTTTACCTTAATTTTTTGGTCTAAAAGATGAGGGAAGTTCTTATTCTATGTCATATTATTTCTTCTTTAGATGTATCTCATATTTTACTTGGGTATCCATGGATAAAACAATATCAAGCAACATCATCTATGTCATGCCATCAAGGTATCAAATATGTTTGAACACTAATTATGAAATTTGCATTTTCATCTCTACAAGTTTGACCCTAAATTTGTGGTTGGACAGGTGGCCCCTCATTTTTTAGACTATGTTTAGAGAGCCATTATAATGTTTTGCACTAACTTTCAGAGGAAACTCGTTTTTCCTTACTCAAACCCTTGGATTATGCAAAACGGGGAAGCAAAATACTATATTGAAAATGCTTTAAAACTTTCAAACAAGTGCAATTTGAATTCAACAAATTTTAAAAAATTTGCATATAGGGTTTCGAAATTAAACAAATACATGCATTTTGAACTCTAAAAAAATCAAATTTTAAATACCTCGTGCTCAATATTGGTTGATATGCGAATTGGAATGATGAACTTTGAAGAGAGAAACCGAAATTTTTCTTTTAGCAGTTGAGAGAAATTTTTATT
Organism: Sequoia sempervirens; assembly: GCA_007258455.2. NCBI lineage: Eukaryota > Viridiplantae > Streptophyta > Pinopsida > Cupressales > Cupressaceae > Sequoia > Sequoia sempervirens. Next base: position 8,162 of record VDFB02345656.1, on the reverse strand, counting down.
GAATTATTTGTCCGCAGGATCTTTGTTAAGCCACTTGCTTACCGAGGAGACAATGGCTGATAACCTACGATAAAAAAATGTGAAAAAATGAAAGCTTTTGTTTTAACTTCATACTAAAGGGGTTAGAACCCCGCTATTATGATTTTTAATAAGGGGATTTAATTGAAGTTTAGTAGAGACAGGTTCTAAAACAAAACTCTAAAGGTTTATTAGAACAATGTCTAATGTGGTTTGATTCGAACCTTAGGGTTGACAAAAAACCCATTTGATTTGAAGAATTTGAAAATGCCAAATTTTCCTTCCTCTTAGAGGGTGTAAACCACACTATTCTAAAGATTTGGCTCTATGGAAATTTAAATGTTCATACCTGAGATGCCACAACCAACTTTTGTCCTCATATGCTATATTATTAAAATTGCTGTTGTGTTCTGCAAACTTCAAAAGAAAAATTCTATTATTTGACATAGGTACAACTGTAACCACCCTATTGCCTTGGTTCTTATCATAAATTATGCATTGTTGATTTTCAAACACTACCTTATAATTTTTCTCACACAATTTCCCAACACTCAACAAATTATGCTTTAATTTTGGTGTGTAATAAATGTCTTTAACACTTTTCCTACCTTCTTTAGTAGGAACTTCCATAGCTCCTTTTGCAGCAACCTCCAATGATTTGTCATCACCAAGCTTGATCTTGGATTTGAAACTTTCATCCATTAAAGAAAAAAGCTTTTCATTTCCTGACATATGGTTAGAACAACCAAAATCTAAATACCAAACAACTTTAGAAATAGTTTCAGCTTTGTCATAGGATATAAATAGATTATTGGGAGGAGTCTCATCACCCTCTTGAGCATAATGAACACTTTTATCATTATTACCTTCTTTCAATTTGCATTCTCTTTCAAAGTGACCATACTTGTTACAATGGGAACACAACACTGGATGTTTCTCTTATCAAATCTTCCTCTAACTCTTCCTCTTGAACCACTTTTTCCTCTATTTCCTCTTGAAGGATTCTAATTTTGGCCTCTTCCTTGACCTTGGTTACTACTACTGGCATATTCGTTCTTTGTAATTTCCAATTTGGGGGAAAAATATTTCTCATCACTTTTCCCAAATGAATCTCTCAATCTCTCTTGATGAGACATTAGAGATCCAACTAAGTGATCAAATTGAAGGGTAGTCAAGTCCTTACTCTCTTCAATTATTATAGCAACATGATTCCATCTTGATGTTAGAGATCTCATAACATTTTTAATTACTATCTCATTGCTTATTGTTTCTCTGAGAGTGGCCATTTTATTAACCACATCATTGAATCTTACACAATAATCACTCACTTTCTCAATTTCTTGCATCTTCAGATTTTTGAAGTCTCTCTTCAATGTTTGCAACTCCACAACCTTGACCTATTCACTGTTAGAAACACAAGGGCAGGCAACTGAGAGGGGGGAGGGGGTGAATTAGTTGTCACAAAAATTCAAAACTTGTTAACTTTATTAATCTTATTCTTAGATCTAATTATTAATCATGAAAGCATAAATCATCAACACATCAAAAACACACATAACACCAAGATTTTTTACGTGGAAACCCTGTTAGAGGAAAAACCACGATGGAGGTCAGTCTACAATATTATACCCTGTTAAAAGTATAAAGAATGAAATGGGGAATGCACATTCGGGGGACTACAGAAACTCCACCGGAGTTCGGTTAAGCACATATTTCTTCACTCTTCACTCTTCTTTACACTTACATCTTCAAATGATTTTAGAATATTATTCACACACACACACATTCGACATACTTCAAATGAAATAAACAATCACTTATATATATCTGCAACAAGAAATTATATCGCTATATGTCGGTCTCAATAAAATAATAAAATGAATGCAAACTGTTAGACCAAAAAAAAAAAAGATTATTAATGCAAATCAACCAAGGTTGGCCACAACATAGTGAAGACCCAAAATAAACTTCTCAAACATGACACATCTTCAAAAATTATTCCACGAAGATCCACAACACGCTTCAACACCTTGTCGGCCAAGAACATGAAAAACATAAACATGCAAGAGAAAATATTGAATTGCGAGCACAACAATCAATGCAGACGTGCAACATAGATAGGGAACGATCTAGAAACATCCACAAACATCATGATTTATTAGAGAAGCATCCACAACAACTGAGCTAACTAAAATCGCATCATCTTCATTCAGGAGCACCAACTGAAGCAACAAAAAAACTGTCAGAATACAAATGCTCATAATTTGAACAAATCTTCATGCGGATCTCTGAAAATTAACATGGATAAACTAGATATACTCAGCAAGAAACTCTTTAATCCACAACCACTGATCATCAACGCACTGAACTCATCGACAGACTGAACTTCACTTCACCACTAATAACCTGCAACTTATTTCATTACAATTTTCTCAATATCTTCGACATATACAGCCTCTAAGACATTAATGCTAATAGTGTTGATATCAATGACAACCACATATTAGCAACACGACCACAACATCCAACAGTCACTGCTCTGGTAAGCTTCCTTTAGAGTCTTCCAGGCTTTTGTAGTTGACTTTGCACTTGCAATTCTCGGAAATAAACTCTTATCAAAAGCTATTTGAATATGAAACAACACTTGATAATTCTTCTTTTTTGTTATTGGCTGCAAGAGCATTCTAATCTACTGGCTCTTCATAACCCATCTCAACAATCTCCCACAAATCTTTTCCTGTGAAAAATGTCATCATCTTGATGCACTAATATTCATAATCACTTCCATTTAAATAAGGAATTAGCAAGGAATTTAGTGACATGATGCTCTGATACCTAATGTAGAATCTAAAAGCAAACCAAATTCCTGTACCTAGCGGGTTAAAAAGATAATAGCAGGGAAAACTATGACAACAGAGATATAAAATCAGAAAAAAACAGAATAGAACAAAGTGCACACAAATCTGTATTTTGCAGGCTAAATAATACTATCTTTATTCATGCTTATATAGAAGAAGAATTACATTGCTGCATAGATCGTAGCTTCTAAAATGAGCAGTTCACTGCCTCTTAACTAATAATACATTTTGCATGATTCGCCTAGAATTAAGGCTGAAAGATAAACGGTGGAAACAAAGCTTGTCGACTAAATAAAGCAAACTACATTTAAACTGATTGTCTAAACATGCACAACTGTGCATGACCATTGAACTGATCAAGATGGCGGTGGTAGTGTGCACTGGAGTGAAGATGAGGTGCGACTTGAGTCTGCATGCATCATTTGTTAACAACCTAACTATCTCAAGGACCGCTGGCAGTTTTAAAACCATTGAAAAGCCTTTGGCAGGGATTTTAGTGGTTATGCTAACCACTTTGGACGCCATCCGAGTTTGCATATCTAAGCAAAACACCGCCTGATAACATCTTCCTTCTAAAGATTCTTCAAACGCTCTATTATTCGCCTTTGGATATGTACTTTAATCGCTTTCATCATACAATGAAGAGATAAATGTTAGCAATTGAAGAACGAATTAATCTCACTGTTGATACATGGCCCTTAATAATTGCACATAATCAGCAAGTGTTATAGTTAATTTTTGCGGTCGATGAAATAGTTTCTTTCTCTTACCCTCTTCCCTGAGAGGTCACAGTTACCTCAAATATGCTGCTAGTTTTGCTCTTCCATAATGTCATATTGTTTCAGGGCATTCGTAGGATGTCCGCAACTAAGATTCCGATAGCAATCAAGCACTATATTTTGGATACATGCGTCAGTTCTTCATGAGGTTTCAAAAGCTTCTCAAATCCCCACCAGTTAAAAGATTGGATGTCATTATATGCGATCTTCCTGCAACTCCATTTTATTTCTGATCATACCGGCGAAAGGGGATTAGTGACAACATTGCTCTAACCAAGGAGTCTTAGAAGAGTGACTGATTATATCTTATATTTGTATAGTTCAATACTCTTGCAACAAAACCTGCTACCACTTTACCAACCTTGCATAAGGCTTTATTATTTGGATCTCATCATAATTACTGGTTTATGAACATGATGAGTATCTTCCTATGGTTTTTCCAAGTGTTTATTAGAATTAATCTCTTATCTTTGACATGTGAATCCTGCATTTAGTTTTCTTTACCGACTTCAATATATGCAACACATCCTTGTCAGTAACTTATACATGCGAAAAGAACTCCACCACCGATACCATCTTCTACATAGTTGCTTCATAGGAGAACAATAAGAGATCATGTTTCCACAATCATCACAGGCATAATTGGCATTTGACGGGAAATTTTAAAAAAATTCAATGGTAAAAAATGAGGGTAAGAACGCCTACTATTTTAGTTGGTCAGAGATGCCTTCTTTCAATGTCTTTTTTTAATGCCTTTCATAAGTTCTCTTACAATGTGACTCCTACATCATAGACACTCTTACACCTCTTATGCATCATAAATTCTCTTACAATGTTATAGATAACATTCTAAGTAGTAGGATCATTATTACAAGGGGAATCTCAAGATTATTTTCCAACTGTGTACTTTGTTTCATGAGAGGCCAAATTACAATATTATAAAAATAATATGCAAGGTGTACAATAAATCTTCCTAGAACATGTAGGTCATGTATCACTTGACTTGAAGATTGAGGGTCTTTAGAGAATTTATGTTCTCAATTGACAAGAGGAGATTACCTCATCTAAATGGGGATGGTGATGGCTATACCATTAGATGAACACTCAATACATTGATGGCTTGTCCAAGTCTTCACTTTTGTACAAAGGAGCATCTTTAGATTGTTTAGGCACTTGTAATTTTGTAACATAGTGTTTACGACTAGTGCTTTTGAGTCCCTACCTTTTATCACAAATTTACTTGCAAGAATCACTTTGAATATGATGTAATAAAATTAGATACTCAAAATCATCTTAGCATGACTATAGATACCCACTCAAGTCATTAGAAAATGAGAGAAATTTACAAGGCTTAGTATAGACTACACAATGAACAAGTTGTTTAACACATGTTAGGATTAGGCATTGTACAACTTACAATTCCTAATGTTTGTATTTATTAATTATATTGTAATATAAATGTGCCCACATGGAAAAGTACATCCCACTTGAGGTAGCACAACACAAGAAATTCTTCAACACATAAGAGCATGTAAGAGGAATTTATGAGGTTGACTAAAAAAAATAAGGTTGATTTTTAATTGGTTTAGAATCCCTCAATGTATGTTTTAAACCATTGAGATATCCTATCAAAAGAAGAAGAAGAAGAAGAAGGGGCTGAAGTTTCTCCCTCCTTAACTAAAGGCTACTGTCTTGAATTGGGAACAACTAGAATCTTTGGAGATCCAGCCTTTAGAGCTTCTAGTTCCTCATTCTCTATTATTGGAATGAATTCTTGAGATTCTTTTTGATGCAAAGTATTCCTCAAATTTGGTATCCCTACTAACTATATCTTTCCTTAGCTCTATAATATAGATTTTGTAGGCTTTTGAAGTCTCATTTTAACCTACAATTTAACCCTTCTTGCTAGAAGTTTCAAGTTTTTCCTCTTCTCTACAGGTACATGAATATATACTAGACAACCAAAGATAAGGAAATTATTCACCTTTGCTTTCACACCACTAAATGTCTCCTCTATTGTCTTGTTCTTTAAGATCATGTGAGGACACTTGTTCTAGATGTAAATTGTTGTAATACAAGCTTCTACCCAAATAAACATTGGCAAGTCCAAGTCAAGAATCATGGCCTTAGCAAACCCTATGATTGATTGATTCTTCTGCTCTAAAATCCCATTTTGTTGTGGGTTTTATAAAATTGTCAACTCTCTCTTTATTCTTGCTTCCTTGCATAGGCCTTCAAATTCCTTGGAGGCGTACTCTCCCCCATTGTTGGATCTCAAGACCTTTATCTTTTTCCTTGTTTGGTTTTCAACTAGGGCTTTGAACTCTTAAAACTTGTTAATGATCTCATCCTTGGTCTTTAAAAAATAAATACATGTCTAGTGAGATAAATAATCAATGAAGGAAACATAATACATGCTTTGAGAAATTGATCCTATTATCATCAGTCCACACACATCCAAATTTACAAAGTCTAAAATTCCCTAAACCAATTTCTATCATTTGGGAAAGTAGCTTTGGTATACTTTCCAAGTAAGCATCCTCAACAAACTCCTTGATATTAAGTCTTGTGATAATCTCCCTCAAAATAGTTAACATTACATGATGTAGATGCACCATCCTCTTGTCCCATAACTTGCACAGATTATCACTTTTAAGAACTAAAGTTGAAATTGGTTCATCTTGTAACCTATAAATATTGCCTTCTCTAACCCCTATAACTTGTGATCTAACTGGGCTAGATCCCTTGGTTGAATTTAAAGATCAACAAGCCCTTATTAAGTCAAAGGGATCTAGCCCAACTAAAGCATAGGTTATAGGGGTTAGAGAGGGAAACCTTTATAGGTTATAGGGAGAACTAGGTTTAACTTTAGTTTATATCAGTGATAATTTGTGCAAGCTATGGTATAAGAGGATGAGGCATCTATATCTTGTATCATTAAACCTATTTTGAGGGAGATTTTCATAAGATTTCCAAAGTTCAACATTCAACACTTGGAAAGTATGTCAAGGTTACTTTCCCAAGCAATGAGCATAGCCCTAAGGAGATTTTAGACAAAGAATTTGGATGTTTGTGGACCAATTCCAATAGAATCAATTTTTGGAAGCATGTATTATGTTTCCTTCATCTATGGTTACTCTCATAAGACATGTATCTATTTCTCAAGGACCAAGGATGAAGTCTTTAGCAAGTTCTAAGAGTTTAAAGTCCCAGTTGAGAACCAAACAGGGAAGAAGATCAAGGTCATGAGATTGGACGATTGGGGAGAGTATACCTCTAAGAAGTTTGAAGGTTTTTGGAAGGAAGAAAGGATAAAGAGGGAGTTGGTAGTTCCATACAAACCATAGTAGAATGGGGTTGTAGAGCGGAAGAATCGATCAATCATAGGGTTGCTAAAGCCATTATTCATGACTTAGACTTTCTAATGTTTATTTGGGAAGAATCTTATCTTACAACAATTTATATATAGAACATGTGTCCTTACAAGATCTTGAAGAACAAGACACTAGAGGAGGAATTTAGTGGTGTGAAACTAGAGGTGAGTCATTGCCATGTCCCCAAGGATGACTTGCAACTCCAACAATGTTTTTAAACACTAACCTAAATATTAAATAAATACTAAATATAATAATATTTTTAATAATAATTATTAAGTTGAGAATATTACTAATAACAACTGGCCTATACATTTGTTTGTTGTCATTTTTTGAAAGTAATATATTTTTTGGTCAACCTAGGCCTTGCTTTTGGGGTGCCAACTTTTTTCTAACATGTATTTATGCAATTGTTGCTATTGGGAGAAATCATCAAGGAAACAAATACAAATATTGGGAAGTGATTCCTAAAGAAAAATTTCTAGGATGAAAAACCTAGTTATCCACTAAGGTTAGGACACAAACCTTGACCTTATCATATCTATTTCTTCACAATTTTGCAATTTATCATTAAACATAAAATTTTGAATGCTACCTAGCAAGTAGTCTTCATTAGGGAGAGGTGAATTCATCTAGAGGAAAGCACATCTTATCAATTTGTAGGGTCCAAATCCATAAATGAGCACATCTAACTACATTTCTAATTGGCGGGCAGATTTATTCCAAAGGTGCGAGACATATTTTAAAAGTTTTTAGGGTTTGGAGAAAGGACATACCAAATCACATGCACTTGCAATAATTCAAGGTGGGGGTGAATTATCCCTTCTAACACCTAATAGTTGTGCAACAACTACAAAGTGCTAGATAGAAAATCTACACCTTAAGGAAGAGGCACCATCATAAAGGAAGGTTGAATTGGTAGAATTTATTTGCAGATTTGTCATCAAACCCTATAAGCTTGTGACAATCCCTATATAATAGTCGTTGGTGGAAAGAACAAGTTTTAGATTAGACCCTACAGGGTTAAGGTGATTAGGGAATTGTTACTAAGGGTTTCACACCTTAGATAATTGGTAGTTTGAACTGGACACCAATCATTGAAATCAAAACCTCAAATTTGACTTGGATTCAAC